>UZAN01054038.1:4889-15522 GCA_900618425.1 Echinostoma caproni
TTTCGCTGAGTTTGGAAAGTCGCGTATATTGTGCCACCGTTCGGCCAGTTCTGCTTTCTTTATTACACACGTGTGTGATGAACAACAGTCGGGGTGAACCCCATGGTCACGAAGACTTACTGCTCAGTGATGGTAACCGGTAACCTAAGCCCCGGGGCCTGGAGTGGTGAACCACATAAGATCCCGCTAGCCCAGGCGTGGTATAGAACCGAGCGACAGCAAAGCTACCCACTACCAAGGTTGGATGGCGGTGGCGGTGGCGGTGCTCGAACCTCGGACCATAGCGTCCAAAGCACGCCTGTGACAGCGACTGAAACACTGCGCCACCACCGGTTGTGACTTTGCGAATAGAGGATATCTACCGGATGGATGTTCTTNCTTAATATTAATTGCCAGCATAGTGTGGCCCAGGTAGAATTGAGTGAGCGGGTTAGTAACCTGGAGGTAAACTGTGTTGTGTTTAGCAATATATTAAGCCTTTGCATCGAATTCGGTTCACCGGCTAGGGTACGTTTTGCGTATTTCTAGTGGTCGTCTACCCCACCGCTCCCTATTCGCAGTTTCTTCTCCGGGCTGGAGAAAATATGTTCATGGTTCACACGTCTGAGTCCAAACGGTGCTCCAAACCAGTCATAGTACATTGAGTTTTATGAAACTTCTATAATTTGCTCGTGGATGTAATACTACCATGTCCCCCCAGCCAAAATAGATGAATTTTCTTGGAGACTTCGACTAACTAAAGCCTGACCTGCAGGGCAGTGGGATGGGGTTTGAAAATTGCATTTCATTGGGGGTCGGTATCTAGTTTATTGAATCATACGCCCTATAGACGGGGTCATATGTCCAAGGAACCCGATATACCACGATGACCAGTCGAATCGGTAACCACTGCCACAGCCAAAGGAAGTGTGGGTATGTGTAGTGCCTACGCTTCTCCTTGGTTGTTTTAGGATGAGGGTCTAAGCCGACTCTCCAAAGTTAACTTCCAGTCGTTCACCGACCCCATTATAACCCCAGATGCTAGATTTTCTTCCTCTCACTTCGGAGAAAAAACATCGTCACGGAACGCAGTGATTAGGGCTTCCTCGGCAAATGCTATTTGAGACGCTTGGTCGTATGGTATCATTTCGTGAGGGGCGGGGGAAGGGTGACCAGTCACAAGCCAAGATACCCACCCCCGACCATACTGAAACTTTTGAAGATGTGACCAAGGTGATATGCACACCATTCATATGATGAACTGCGCAGGAAAATCATAGTATTAGAATAAATCCCCATCTCGAAAATGAAGTGGTTATGGACACATCGTTACCATTATTTAGTTTTCGTTGAAATCCAAGTGACTGGCCTAAAACCGTCATAGTGACGTCAGTGTTGGTAATGACCTTTTGGTTCCGCAACGCCATAGTTTATTCTCAGTTAACTCCACGGGAATTCTTTCGAACCTAAAATCCGGAGATGGTTATGGTAGCCCTCACCTTTGCTCGCCCCTTGTACAATGACGTAACTGGGTCGCGTCACGTTCCACTAAAGTTATAAGGGGTTTTACATTGTACAAACCAGAGCTGAACCATAGTACAGTGAGTTCTGCGATATGCCCTTGACGTTCTCAGTCTCTGACATGTCTCTGCCATCCTTATCGGTCTGATTCTATTAGCTCGCTGATTCGTCCAGGCGGTATCAGTACCTGACATTTACTAACCGATGGGAGCTTCTACCTATCTGGTGGGTTCAGTTTTCCATGACAGAGTAGCACGTGACGCTTCAACGTGTCTTCCGTTCAGTTGTTTTTGTCTTTTGTTCACTTGATGAGCTGTTTCTTCCAGCTGCCTACACTCATGAATACAATATAAGGATTTGCTTCCAACGAATTTTCCAAACTGTCTGTTAGCAGTGTGTGCCATCCCCGATCGTAGTTCAATCTGTCTACCTGTTATTCCTTCTCTCCCTTTGTTCATTTAAAGAAATTTCGTGAAGGGAAATATCGTACATTAATCACTACCAACGTGGCCGCTCGAGGACTAGATATTCAGGAGGTCGATCTTGTGGTTCAGTGTCACCCTCCTCGTGATGTGGAAGACTATATTCACCGGTCTGGACGAACCGGTCGAGCAGACCGAACGGGTACTTCAATCGTTTTCTACACTCCACAGGAACGCGGTTTGTTATCCGTGATCGAACGCAAAGCAGACATCGAATTCCGTCGTATCGGACCGCCTACTCTACAGGACATACTAAACAGTTGGGGGAATGAGCTGACCAAGTTAGTTTTCTAGTATTTTTTCCTAACCGACTTTTTGACATCTGTTGTTCTTTTCATTATTACCTCTTAACCTCTTCTTGTGGTTCACTGGTTATGTTTTCGGCTATGATAACTGTATTCTGGTGTTGACACCATTTTCATTGTTTCCTCGATGCTACTGACAAATATTTCGGTAGTCATTTGTCAACCGAAAAAAATATGGGTGGTTTGTGAGCAATCTACGGTACCTTGGCAAATTTATTCAGCGGTATATCATCTTCGTGGAATGTTCGCTGCTCTAAGTCATGAAGATGTTAATGATTGGCGTGGTGGTGGCGCAGTGGTTTAGCTACTGTCACCGGCGTTGTCCGAGGTTCGAACCCCGCCACCGCCCTCCAAATTTGGTGGTAGGCAGTCATGCTGTCGCCTGGATCAATGCCACGCCTGACCTAGCGGAACCTTATGTGGTTCGCCACTCCAAGTCCCGGGAATTGGGTTTTTGGTTACCATCACGGGCCATTCCGTTGTGATTAATGAACATTTGCTAGTTCAGTTCCCGTAATCTGACAGCTGCAGTGATTATGTCAAATCGCCCCACTAGGTATTCCACCTGAGAAACGAAACTGTTCCAGCGCATTTGCAATAGACAGAAACGCAGTCATGTATGCGTGTCGTGCAAAGCGCACGCGTAATTAATTCACTTGCTGAGGCGATTCCAACGATCCTTTATAAAATACCTGGATGATATACTATTTTCGCGTGTTCTTCTTCGAGTGTAACACTTTACAGCTATCACAACAGAAGAGCATACAAACTGTCTTTACCACGAGAACGAATGACATTTGCTTTCATTGTGTGGGCACATGACAAGTTGGTTGCGCTCGATCAAGGTAAATATTTGCTGTCGGGGTATTCGGGCGGTGAAGTCGACCGGGATCGGTAGTGTTCGCTTGTTGGGGGATAACTGCTCCTCTAGAGTGCTCAATGGAGGGAGGGGGCGGGGGGGGGGGGGGAGGNGGGGGGGGGTGAAGGATTAATATATTTATTAGTTTCTGCTTTGGACAGAAAAAACACTTGCTGTCCAATTCCACAAGTGTACTGGATAATCTGAGTCCTAAAATGCCTTCCTAATCCCTCCAGATGATGTCCACGAAAGGGAACAGCTCGCATATAGTTTTCCGAGGCAGATAGCTCTGAGGAAGCTGATTGGACTGTCACTTCTGTCAATAGCCCAACTGTTTTCATTCCCAGTCCGATCAATCTTTTTCTCGGTCATCTATTAGAGTGTAATTGCAAGCAGTCTAGTTTTAGTTTCACCACCAGGGGCAGTGCAACCTGAGTTTTGAGTCGGGATGGGTTGTTGTAATCGATTGTTCACGGCGGCTGATTCCTGGGACAGGATACGCCGGTTCCATGGATATCATGGATTGCAGTTGTCGGCGGTGAGCTCTGCTCAGATTGTTATCCAACCTGATTTCCATTCGCAGCTGCAGACGGAGCGAAGACCAAAGTTTTCTGCATCAAGCGTTTCGTGTCTGGCCAGATTTCCAGCTGTACACCGCGCCGACAGCGCCATTTCAGGCAAGGGGACGGTGCCAAGGCAGCTTTGGTCAGGTCATTGTCCCATTTACGAAGGATATTACCAAACTATTGTAGCGTCCGCAGCCATGCAAGAGTAAAACGCCAATTTTCCGAACGCTTCATTTAAGAACTGATTCCTCCATCGTGTCCGCAGAATGATTCTCAGGCACCAGTGATCGAAGACTTAATCGTCGACAGTTTGGACTATATTTGGCCAGGTTTTGCAGCCCTACAGCAGGACGAACTGCTGCGGAGAAAAATCGTACTTTTGCTTTAGGCTGATTTCTTTTCTACATCATAGGGGATTCCTCTGCTGCAGAAACTTCTTTTGGGCGTCTTCGACGCGCAGTTGTACCTCATCCTTAGCTTAATCTTTGAGCGGTATGATTGAACCCACGTATTTAAAACTTTCGACGGATTTGGTCAAATCTCCGTTTCGTTGTAAAGGATTTTCGGGATGAATTGGGTGTGTCGCAAACGTTTTGGTTTTGTGTGTTCACCTCTACTTAGCTCTCAGAGGATCAGAGTAACCGCGGTCGACCACTGGAGCGAGTGGTCGACCTCCATTGTATACTTTGTTTGGGCATTTCACCAAATAGGTTACCACGGCGAGCGGTGTTCGCCCAGGCAGGTAGTGGGTGGAAAAAAGCCAAGGGTGGTTAAAATAAGACCTGGCATCAGGGCATGAAATCCCTGACCAGGAGACTGTCACATAGGTCCCGTTATGCTTCCCTACCTGGGGACCTCGGGTTGATCGTAACCGGTGGTTAGAAACACTGAATGATGTGGTTGAGTATCGTACACAGTGGCGTTCGTGCATCTTCTCAATTTCTTGCAATCGTAGTTCACTGAAATTCTCCGTTTTTTGTTCGACTCTATTTTCAACTTTCCTGTCTTTCTCCCACTGTTCATCCAAATGGGCAAACAAAAGACAGTAATCAAACCCGGCTCACGAAAGTGCATGATTGATGGTTGTACAAACTGAAACTGGAAACTGCTTAGTTGCCCTACATCCTCGTTTAGCAAATCTTGAGCCGACCGCCCAAGTGTCTACGTAAACCTGAAGGTGGTTTCTGCTTTATACCTTGTTTTTGAGTTTGTTCACTTGGCCAAACGATTGCTAGCGCGGTGCTTACGTTTCATTGTTCTTCACCTGCATTGGAAACTCGGTCTAGCCATAATGCCTTCAGGAAAGACGCCTATCGCGTTGCCTATTCACTGGCACAGGTGAACACCACTGGTCACGGTGATCAGCTTTGACGGATCTCGTGTTCTGTTTTTAAAAATGAAGCCGGGCGTAAATAGTTGCAGTTGTCGTCAGTTGACTGAACCCGTGAATCTCCGTAACATAAATATTTATTCCACACCCTGTTAAAGGACGGAAATCTTTCAGTTTCGACAGATGCGGTTGTCCCTTGGTAGGATGAAATACTTTCCGAACGGCTCTGCAAACCTCTTCGTTGCTAGGTCCTGAGTGGGGTTTGCGTATCGTTTGTTCGTCTTCTGGACGACAAACTATCGACCTCGTCCCTCAGATTGAAACAAATGGCGTCTCAAGACGGATAGATACTGTTGAGAGAGACTACGGTTACTTCCCTCGGGATGTCGCTCCCATGAGCTTGGCTGTATCTGAGGTTTTAACCACGTTAAGTATCCTTTCCGGTTGAGCACAGTTCACGTATTGAGTTTCCCAATTGTTTGAAGCCCCTAATAGACGGATTTTTCTAACGAAAGATTCAGGAACTGGTCAAGGTGTTTCGAGTTTGCGTTCTTTCCCTTCATTTAGCTTGCAAAGCGCCAACGCTCGTGAACACCACTTACTCGATCAGAAGCGAGTTGTAACCAGGGTTTTCGGATTGTTCTGACCGATTTTCGGTGCTCATGCGGTCCGATCCCCCCCGCAATAGTATAATTTCCGGTCACCAGTACTGCTTTTTGTCTCGGTGTGACCCGGTTGCTAGCTACATAAGCGTGTTTTCCAAAGTGAACTATGATAATGTTTTCCACATTCCAATCACTTTTGCTTCCTATATTTTCCGCCTGTTGCGTAACCGGTGTTTTAAAATTTCAGCATTCATTTTATTCCGTCTCATTTATTGCAAGTGGTCTGTTTCATTTTCATGCGCATATTTATTTGATCTGTTTTTACTTTTATGCTTCTGTCAGGTCTTTTCTCGCCGTGCCCGAGTCCACCTGGTCTGCTTTCTTACCAACCGCTCAATCCATGGTTCGTCTATTTCGTTCTGGGAAGAAGATCTGCTCTTCAGGCGATTCCGAATTGGACGGTCAGTCGACACCGGACAAGGTGAATGGTACCAAAGCGGCCTCTGTCAAACCGGTGCTACGTGCGCTGTGTTGTGCACTGGCCAAACTCAGTGGGAAAGATGGTGCTATCGAGTCACGGTCGGTGCTCGATTCACGTCCCGGAATGACCTCGTATCGCTTGGACCTGAGTGAGCCGGCGATGCGCAAGGGTGAGGCCTACAACACTTTGCGTCAGCGATTGCCGGACACAGTGGTGGACCAGTTACGGAATGTGATGTTCATCAAGGGTCGCCAGGTGTGTATCTCTGTCGGTATATATGTGTTTACGGAAAACTGCATGGTCTTGTGAGAAATATGCTTCCGATTCGGTGGTTTAAGCAAATTCGTGTGTCACGCGACTGGAGAATCTCATTTGCTTTTCCACCCACCAAACTTAATGTGAAATATCAGTGACCATTTGTAAACCACGTTCTCAGAGGGAGGATAAACATAATGGTGTTAGCTCGTCTTCCCCAGCTATTTTCTTGTATTTGGTGCTGAAACGTAAAACAAAGTTGGTGACGGAGCCATGCACAGTCATAATTACAACTTTGCAATCAATTTTGAGACGTAGGATTTCAACGCATACTAGGTCTCCACAGGCACGACGTGATGTTGCACTGGGCGATTAAAGCTGTAATGTTTTGCTTTCATGTTTAAGTAATGTATCCAGCTACATACACGGAATAAGTGCTTAAGATACCGCATTGTGCGAGTCTGGTGGGCCAAGCGGTATTGAGGTTAGATGTAGCGCTCTAAGTTGAAGCGGTCACGTACCGTAGATTGCGGTTCTTTGGACATCTTGTATTTCGCTTGCCACCGACAAGATTCCTCCGTGTGCGATATTTGTGGAGTCAGATGATCAATGAGAGGTCAAGTGTAACAAAGTTATGCTTCAGATGAGGACATTAGACTCCGGATCGTGGGACTCGGTGATCTAGGTGGTATTAAGAGGGTTTCTCATTGAGAAGCCATAGTTAGCGAGACGGGGGATAAAAATGTGTGTCGCAAATCTGTGAAGCGCATGTCTGTTCATTTGCCACACATTTGGTGTTTTTCTACTACACATATCTGTGTAAACCCCGTATTCACGAAAATCTCCCATTGAGTGACGGCATCCACCAACCTGAGCCCCGGACTTGAAGTAGCGAGATACGCGAGTCCCCACCAGGCTATTCGTGGTATTGAACCGGACGATAACCTAGCTGCCTACCACCAAATTGGGGCGGTGGTGGCGGGGCTCGAACATGGGGTCCGAAGCACGCCAGCGACGGCGACTAAACTGCTGCGTCACGACCACCCGTAACGAAATTCAGATTATGCTTGACAGTTTGGATATTAGATTTTACTCATGTTCTGTTCTTTTTGATGACTTTTGCTGTTCAAAACACAGTACTCATCATTTGTTTTGTGTGATTTCCTCAAGAACAGGTGTATACTACTCAAAAACAAAAGTACTGTCTGCTATTCTTCTCAAATCATTATTTTAGATTGTTTCCCAATGAGGTTACGGCAATATCTTTTAATCCAACTACTAAGTTGAAAATTTAATCTACCGTTTTGAAAGTGATACAAGAAATGACCTTTTCTTTTCACTATTTTTGGCAGTATGCACCAAGGATTGTGGAGATTTTTCTAAATATGCACATTTCTATTTCTGTCATCGCTTATGCTTACTAACCTTGTTGATTGTTCTCTTCCTGCCCAAACAGGGTTTCGTTTTTGACGTACCATCCGAGCTGGACTCAGAAATCGCTAGTTTATGGGACAACGCAGAAAACAATGCCCAGCTGTCTCTTCTACATGAGGTACCTGAGCTGGAGGAGACAAATAACGGAGATGGTTACAGCAACGGTTATTCATCACCCTCGGGTGGTTGGCGTGGCGGTGGTGGTGGTCGTGGTGGCTCACGCTGGAACAGTGGTCGCGGGTTCAGTCGTGGCAATGGTGGTGGTGGTGGTGGTCAGGGCCGGGGTCGAGGTTTTGGTCCACGTCAATCGAATGGTGGCAACGGTCTGAGTTTCAAACGCGCTTTCTCTCAGTCTGGGAACAGTTCGGTCCCCGAGAAACGTTTCCGCTCCACGGACGGTTCATTATCGTCCCGCGGGGCATTGGTTATGGGTGGCGTACGGACCGTTTTCGGTGATTGAAAGCACTTGTTCTGTATCAGTTTATCAATCCACAAACACTTCTCAGAGCTATCTGCTGTACAGTAAATTCTCTTGGCGCCGTTTTGTGGACATGAAATCTATTCTGATTGTAACTGGTTGTTCTCATTAGTTGATTGCATATTTGACTTGGGTTATTTACGTCGAAATAACCAGGTTTTCCTTCGGAAGTTCGCATAGTGGAGGGTTGCGGTCATCAGTCTGTGCATCATAACTAGAGAGGTTTGTTCAGTTGCCATAGCTGATGGAGAACGATGACTGATGCAATAGGATAACGAAAACCTTGTGATTTGAGGTCACATATGGCCGAGTTTTTGATGATCTTACGAGGAGCCTATCACCGTTTCGAATCCACCCATTCTCTGTGATTAGCAAAGTCCTAAGAAAGGAAATTAATTTTTGCCATTTGATTCATTTATGAGAATATCATGAGTATTAAGTTGACTTGACGATGGTTGTCTTCGGAGAAAAGATAAGTCAGCTTTATGGATATCCAAAACTGCAGCTGCCCACGTCCAGCGGTTGGCAGCAAGCTCTGTAACCCAGTCTGTCTTCCGTAGTCGGATCGGGAACCAAAGCGCTCCTAGTCTTCGCGGACCTCAGCCAAGTTTTCTGGTGTCCACTGCGGATACGGTGACAGTTTATCTATGAACTCAGTGCTGGGACAGTTTTTATCAGATCCGTGGCAAGGCTTGTGCGGCACGCGTATCAACCACTGTAGATGTCTTTATCGCACCAAGATGCGAAGGCGTATGCTATTAGAACAACAACTTCGTTCGAAATTTGTTCACACCATCTGATTCCTAGAAAATTTCTTAGGCTCAGATAGTGGAGTACTTGCGGTTGTTGGTGGTTTCCATGGCCAAATTTATCAGGGATACCGTAAAACCGGATGGAATGCCGCGGAGAACTCCCATACCTTGGACGTTAGCTTGGTTTCTTTTTTTGCTTCGTAGCTAAGCTCATGCGCCTCGATGGGATTCGAACGTTCGTGGAAGCTACTTATGTGCGCTGCACCCATGGCGTGCAGAATACTTACTGTTGGGATCGTTTCACATTAGGTTACTCACCCATGGATATCGATTAGCATGTGAGCTGGTCGCCCATGTGGATGTTCCTGATAACCTACTGGAGTCCATCGGGTGAAGCAGAGCAAATTGGCGGAATCTGGTTGTTTGACTGAACTCGAGAAGTTTTTCATGCAATCCGATAGTGAATAGATAGGCAGTCTCAATGACATTTGATCCCGAATAATGTGGCAAAAATCACATCCACTCTGACGACGCTAAGTGTCATGCAATTCATCAGCAATTTTATTTTTACGTCCATTGGATTTAACGTCTGCCGGTGATCGATTTATGATACCCTGGACGAAACCGGTTGTCTTCGATCGGACATCGTTTCTTTTTGTCAGTAGTCCATTTCTGCGCACTGAGTTCCTTAGTTCTCAAAAACAAGCACATTATTGTTGTTGTGTTTCTGTGGTCACAGTGTATGTATACACCACTCCGGGGCATAGAAAGAGATTAAAGCAGACAATTATTGGTCAGTCATTCCAACGGGGATTAGTAACGACTTCCGTCTCAGCTGTCAACTGGAGACCGGAAATGCGGTCTGTGCAGTTGCAGTTCTCTGTTGTTTCCCATATTCCGCATTGTCCCCCTCTTTTCCATCCCTCTTGTCCAGTGGTTGTTGATACAAGCATAGACAGACTGGCCTACACTCCACTGGGCTGAGCGTGGCCATGTGGCAGTTCGCCTAGCCCCCTCTCTCCGCGTGCGGAGAAAACCATAGCAACCGACATGGAGACTGGAGCTTTTGTTTCCTTGGTTTTGAGTGAAGTTCATGTGCAGTCCAAATCCACCGACAGCCCCCGGGGTATGAAGCGAAACCGGAAACGGTGTATTGAACGTGCAACCGCGAAGCGAAGTGAACGATGGGTGATCAAACTGTGCTCTTATCTCGCTCCTGTACTGAGCCACAAATGTACTCAGAAATAAGAAGGAACCCTTAAATGTATCGAGTGTTACACATGCGCATATTGCGTGCAGTTTGCTGATTGTGATCAATCCCGAAACACTTCTTCATTTGTCAGACGGGATTGATTTGATTGGTCCTGGTGAATTCGTCGCCTGCGCTGTGCACGTTTCTTTCGGGATTGTGATTAAACGGGAACGTTGTTTTAGCTAATCAGAAAGTGCTTACTGCTTAATGTCTCTTTTGTTCACCTTCGCTATTTGAATGTATATGATATCGCCGTCAGGGCAAAGGTTCGCGGTTTATTGACAAGGCACAACTTCTTCATCTGAGGTTCTATCAACTATGATAATGATAGTTT
>UZAN01054039.1:5778-15924 GCA_900618425.1 Echinostoma caproni
GACATTCCCCCCTCCCCTCGTTTAGGATAGACACGAGTTTAGGACAATGTGATAAAAAGCCAAACTTCTGACAGGATCATTCACCGAATTGTGGGAAGAAACAGGCACCTACACTTAGCTTACAGCGACCCGCCACAACAGTAATCTCATCTCACTTGACGTCGAGATGTATTTATCCATGTTTTTATGTGTACAACACTTGCCTTTATTGATCAATCAAATGAGTAGACACAGGACGAAAACCAAATCCACTAGGAATGTGCGGTGTGTTACCCGTAAAAGTTTGTTGGTTTTTTAAACTTAACTTGACTTACTTTCAAGCTGCTTCCTGCCGAGTGAAGATATTCAGTTTCCTGGAAGGATTTATAGGACATACTGGAAAATGGTACGCAATGGTATCCCCAGTATCACTCAGGGTTATTGCTCGGGGATGTCCATCGAGGCCTGTCACAGCCAAATGGTAACCTCACGTCGACAGGGTGGCGGTGCCGAAAACTCGCTCACGCAACAATGTTTTCTATGTATATAGAGGCTTTTAAGTATTAAGCAGGTCTCTCCTCAAGCAAAAACCCACCAGATCCTCAAACAGAGTTGTCAGTCATCCGCGATCGCTTATTTATTTCAAGTCAACCAAGTTTCCTATTCACAACCTGTGAACACGCCCGGGAGCTTACAGGCCAAATTAAGAATTATATTTCCTTTGTAACAAGTTAGATAAAACACAAGAGTAACACAAAGACCAAGTATTAGAACTGAGATACTTATTTTTGAAACCGTTCAGTTAGCCTGAATTCTCTAATTCGGTTTGAAGAAATTCACCATAGTATTCATATCTTGCAGTTTATTCATTTCTTTGCAAGTTTTCTAAAGTGACTGAATGCATAGGAGATCACGTGAATCGACAGTGCTCCCGTCTAAAATGCATATGAAAGAGAATCCTGGTAAGTTTCGGGATGTTTGCATTGCGAAATTTTTTATTTTGTCCTGAGTCTTTGAATTCGAATCATTATTAAAGATGTTTTCTGAGATATCAGCTTATTCGTTATCATTACTGGTACAAACCCTAAGATAATACAATTGGAAGAACATTGTTTCAGTTCTGCATGAAAGAAACAGGGTAATACACAGACGATAGCACTTGTCAATAAGTTATGTTGTGGGTGCGTAGCGTTCTCGAACCTAAGATTAACCACTTTTTGGGATGCGCCACAAGACGGCAACTTCCCTTCACTCGTCACAGAGAACGGAAGAGTGATGAATTTCGGTCATCCTGGCATTTCGTCCCTTGAAAAAGACTTACTTTGTTAGTTCGTTATCGTACTCTGCAAAGTGCTAACCATGTGGTAGCAGGACATAGTAAACTGATACCGGAGAATTCCAAACCGACATAGAGACATTGAATATAGAAAAAACCACGGACAACTCTCTCAAAGGATCAGAAAAAATGGCTTAAATGTGATTCTGTACAACGTGAACCATCACAGGTGTAGTCGTTGAGTATCCGAAGGATACATGACATCAAGTAAAAAATAATGCATTCAAAATAATCCAATGGATTACTCGGTTCTATCGACAGCTGTTTAGTAACGGTATCTCCCGGAAACATAAGCGGTGACAATCCACATGTTAAATCCATCTTTGGAGGTTCTTAAAGAACTTGCTACCGTAAAAGGTTGATTCAGTCATTCGCACAAGGTAATGACTGTCGACCGTGTAGCTCAGGTAAAAGGGTTTGAAGTCCCAACCCGAAAGTTCGTGGTTCGAGTCCCTACAGGGACACAAAAAGTACGCACTGCTGACGAGTCCCAAACAGGACGAAACAGTTGTCCAGTGCTCTTTGTCGGTTATCACAAACATTTCCATCGCATACAAGTTCTTGAAGACCCTTTGCTTATTTCAACACAAAAGTAGAAGCTACTACTACTACTACTACTACTACTACTACTGCTACTTCTGTGGTGATTTACTACTCACATTTGTGAGTGGTTCACAAAAGGATGCGAATGGTGGTTTCTTTCAGCGGTCGAAAATAAGCAAGACCTGATGCAGAGAATTACTGTGTTCAGTATGGTAACTACAGGAAATGCGTATCTACTGTTGAATCGTGTGTGTGCTGGAATTCTGAAAACTCGTTCCAAATGAGACATTTTGTTGTATGAATGCCGATTTACCGATATCCTGACCGTTAAAATAACTAACTAACCTCGTCCCAAAGACGTCTTGTATATAACATTACTGCTATTACGATGCTGGCCAATAGCAGAGTTTCCAGGGTCAAACTTCTGGAAAACTTCTCAGTTGCACCAGTACAAAGTGTCTATTTTTTGAATTCCATTGTCACTTATTATATTCCCTCACCGACATACGAAATTCATCTAAGTACACCCAGGGTTAATGTCCTTTTTAAAGAGCATACGACTTGTTATGGTACTCGTCTAACCAAAATTCATACAAAGAATAATGTCTAAAGTTATAGCTAGCTAATAATATGAAGACTAATGAAGTTAAAGTCAAAATTTTATCATTTGTATTATCTATGGATTTCTACTTTTCTTGTGCCGCAGGATAGTTCCGCAAATATATTATTTTGCGGTCAAAAATGAAAACTGTCCTGTACAATTTCGGTTATAAGAATATCGCGTGATTTAGTCTTATTCTACTATTGTATGTAGTTTCACTGATCTTCAAATGTCAGCGTTTCGTTAAGTATTCGCTTAAAGTATCGAGTAGTTAGGCACAAACAATGTAGGTTGGGAGAGCGTTCTAAATGTTGTGAACTCTAATAGCTAAAGTTTAACATCGACATTATAGTTCGCATTTTTGGACTGTTCATTTAAAAAATGTCCCTTGAGGTGGAATTAGGACATAGTGTTAGAACCGAACGGCATAGATGGCTTGGGCTCTGTAGTCTTTGACACATCAACATCAAATATCCACAAAATCAAGGATAATTAGGACTGATTGCATGAAATCTCAATGATAATTCTAAGCATCCAACCTCAATTAATATGCTCTTTCTATAGGTCGGGAAATATAACCCAATGGCCATCTTGGTGGTGGTACGTTGAAATCGTTCCACAATCTAGCGAGGTCAATGCGATATACTATGGGTGCGGTTGAATGTACACTGATAGCAGACGTGTTGACAGTGCTGATTCAAACCTATAAAATAAACGTTCAAATCAAAGCCGTGGATGAAGCCCTGAGAAAGCAGACCAAATAACTTGCGCCATCTTGAACAATGGTGGTCAGGGTCTTCTCACTTAATAAATGTGGCAGTTTTTGATTTCCGAGGAAACACGTCAATATACCCATGTGAAGTAAGGATGAGATTTGAATTTAGTATCATTGCACCCAGTGAATCCTAATTAGACCACTGATACACTGCATGTAGTGTTTTCTGGAGTGCTAGCGATGGTTCCAATTACGTCAGTGTATTCCAGATTTTGATTTTGTCTTCAAATAGTACTTTTTTCTCGCTAGAACATTCGGGAGATCACTTATAAATATAAGGTTAAGCTGAGCAACAATCACAGGTCATCACGCGACCCGGAGAATGACTCAAATGAAAACGGATAGTGAATCAGAAACACCAACTTGTGTGCCGTTGTCGGAGAAACACTCAAATCCAATAAAGCGAGACACCTTGAGCGTTGTAGTTATTTCTGTCGGTTTACCGGATCAAATGCTTCCGAAAACTACAGATAAATCACATCCAAGGCGTCTCATTCCTCCCTTATATTTATCCACTCATCTCGGGTAAGAAGCAAGCTAGAATCACAGAAACCTTTTTCGTAGCCCATGTTAAATCAGCGAAAAAACGTTACAACTTCATAGATCCCGTACCTGGGAATATGCGATACTGTTATATGAATATTGTAGTAAGCTTTCGTTGGAGTCAACAAATAATCAACTGTTACAATTCGTGACTGTTGAGCCCAATGAATTGACTATCATTACACTGTTACCTAAACAATCTCGAATCGGTGATTCTGGTCAACCCGGGAGGACTTGCTTGATACGGTGGTAACACATACGCCTCCCGTGCGATGAATCTGGCGATCAAAGCCAGGATTGGTTGGTGTGTATGCACCAATGATAGGCTTTTATCAGGACGACACTCAATTCTGGAGCTTCCTGAGTGTATGGATGAATATACCTTTTCCTACTAAGCTTCAGCCCCGACCCGTAGCCCTTTAGCCTCGTCGCACAAACTTTGGTCATACCACTGTAGGTGAGTCAGATCAAAAGTATAGTAATATACTCTGAGGTCAACGAATGTTGAAACATTTTACTTTCTACAGCTGTTCATGTTGCACAGCTTGGTTACGAAGTGCGAAAATTTGGCGGTCGCACGCTGCACCACATGTTGATTGGAGAAGGCTTAAACGTTGTGCCCGTATCGTTAAACCATTCGGTGCATCTCGTGCTGCTTCAGTGTTTTGGTTTAACATGCGATAATCTTGTGAGTAAAAATCTCACATGTAACAGACAGTACATAGTTTTGTGTTCATAAGCCCTGAAATAAACCAAAAAGTGATAACACAAGAAAGTAAATAGCTACCGTTCCGTATCTCCACCTAATGTGAACCCTGTTCATGACAGGTGGATACATAAACATGCTGAGAACGACAAACACCGTTCACAAAAATACACCCAAGGTAATATCATGAGATAATTAACGCTGTAACATTTGACATAATTATCATGGCCGAGGGTTGATGGAAAAAGGTATGGAACAGTCTCATCAGAACCCTATGCTCAATCACCTTGATAGAACTATGGGTCCAGCTGGTGCATTGCAGTTAAGTGGCTTAATGGGTAGTGTTCCATTCAGCAACTTACAGCCATTTTTATCAAATTGCTCTAGTTCACATTAAGGAGAATAGTGTAGCTTTAAACAGCCACGTTTAATATATATTGTTAGTTCAGCTGCCAGTTGACAGAATGGTTATCGCATATCACACATATTTTCTCCCCAAGAATCCCGATATAAAAGGTAACGAAGGCGAGCTGAAGCCAGTATCGACAGCAGTCTTCATTGCGGTGTGTATATTTATCCGTTTATCTTCGCGATTCAATTACCATCGGTTTGGAATCAAACAAACAGCGACTAAACATCAATCATCAACATAATCATCATCATCATCATCATTATCATCATCATCATCGGTAAGAGTTAAACATTTCTCACCATTATTCATCTATCCAAATTGAAATATTTGTTACTAAATAATAAAGTCGGTCCTAAACCTAGGAGTACAAATATCAGTTTCATTGCTGAATTCGTCAAACAAATTGTGTGCACAATTGTTACCAAATACATACTAATCAGTATTGCAGGAATGATCAAAAGAGAGAGGTTAGTGCTTTGGTTTTCTTTCCTGTTGAGACTGTGTGTAGATAACTGTTCAGAAGACCCTGTGACGGTCAACCCAGTCGGCGTACTGGAATAAAACCTACTTTTCACCTTATTACAAGTGTTGGCCGTTTGAATGAACACTGAAATACACCTGTCACTTCCATTACCAACGAATAAAATTTTCAAGCTTTGCTTGGTCACTGTGAATGAAACTCAATTACAGTCTAAGGTGAAACACTCAATATCATCTTATCATAAGACTACATTTGATCAAATAATCCTTATCACAGTGAACCGATATTCATTTAGTTTTCGGGGACGGAACAATGTAAGAATGGTCAAAACCGCATGCAGCTCGATACAGATAAAGGAGGTTTCAGGACAGTAGGAAATGAAAAATCATGAAAATCATGAAAAATCTAATCATTTGGCTTAGAAAATTTCACTTCAAAAACGAAAGGACGATTGCGTAATAACCCTTATTTCTGAAATGTATTAAAGAAACCGTTCGAATAGAGTCCGCTAAAGTGCTCGTATCAGAAAGAAGACTTCTGTCTCAGGATTCCACATTTCAACGATTATCATCGTCAGTTTCCACTTAATATCCTTATACTTCCGTGTAAACAGCAAAAATGAAAATCTGTTGCTCACATGTAACACAGATCTTTACGATCATCTGAACACTTACTGACTATATAGGTTCTGATATATAAATGATGTGATAGGGCTTTGGGCAACTTCGATGAGGAACAAGAATGAAAGGGAAGTAACTGTTACAATTTGCCTTCAGTATTAAGTAGCAAGAGGTCGTGGATCACAAGAATAACAGTAAGTTTCTCTTTGCAGGAATAATTCAAACTGTCGTCTTCCATACCGTGATACGCAAACTGCTGTAGATCAAATTGAGAAGTAAAAAACACGAATCGGGTTCAAGTTATGACCATCCGCGAGGAATTAATAACACGATGTACATAAAACATTGGGAAGTAACTCACCTCAAATAAGCCAATTTGTTCTTTGAAATATCTGCGATATATGTGGGGACACCAGTAACTAAATATTCTTGGTGGCACCATGTAATAGATCCACTTCTGCAACCCCAACTTATAGCAATGGAGAGTTAAAATAATCCCTCTAAGCTGCACAATCACCACTCCATAATGCAGAACGTGTGGCATACTAATCACGGAAATTTCGATTTAGGATAAGCTGTTTAATAACAAAACTTTAGCGTACTTCAAATACGAATACCAAAAGCATTGCATCATCATTTTGTTTCTTGCTCACCAAGAGTGTGGTGACTTGAATCGACACCTCCAAGTTCCACTTTTTACCATTAGAACACCTGATTAGCTTTGCAGACTGATTTCACCTCTACGCTCAACTTCTCCATTTTCTTTTCGAATCCACTTTCAACTTTCCTTTCTTCTCTTATTCTTCATCCCAATGGGCAGCCAAAAGACAGCAACCGAAACCGCCACACGAAAGTGCATGGTTAATGGTTGTTCAAACTGAAAACTGAAAACTACGCTCAGTATTATATAAACCCTTCTGTTTCTGGAATTAAAACTTAATCACCGTAACTCAGGGACGTATATCGACTCCTCGATTCAGAACTCGCCAAACTGTTGTATAATAACCACTGGTAAAACAAAGCAATTAGCACGTCCATGTGGATGCTTTTTTAGTCACTCTTGCCATATTCCGTAATACGGGACGTTTAACCATCCTTTAACTTTCTTTCGTTGACCAATTTACGTTAATCTACGGTTTGGAGAGACGTATTGCTCAGAGGCTGCCGCAGCACATCCAACTCAAATGGGTGGAGTTGGCAGATCATATTCTGAACAATAGGTTTGAATCAACAGTCAGAAAGTTCATTGATTTTTTGTAGAAACATCCATCCATTTTGTCTAATTGTTATGGACACGCTACCGGTGGTGATACGAAGATATCTGTCGTTCGAGAGTGAATAATTGACACAACGTAGGAATTAAATCACTATTCAATCAACACGACCACCAAGTTTTAAAGTTCTCGCTCCTCCAGTATGCCCGGAAGCCCAGCAGGTAGCTTCGTATGAAAAATTCGGCAATATGTATTACGACAATAAATTACAAGCGGTCTGCAAGGATAAGTTGGGTTTTGACTGTTTGAGACCTAACTACTGAGCGATTGACTACCGAGCTACCACCCATAGTGAAGGAAGTGGATGTGATCGACGCCACCAAAAGTTGATGCATGAGCCCAGAACCGATCAATTTCCTAATCCACCCGATATGCATATAAATTTAAACAACGTGGGTGAGTCCGCTTCCTATCTCAAGTTTGTTTCTAACCGTATAGTTCGTTCAATGGGAAGTCTCGAGACGTATATATTCTTACCTGATACTACCCCACCGCAGCGCACTGTGACATTATTCCAACCAGTGCTATCCTGAAGGCGGAAGAAAACTGTGTTCGTTATGCAAACAACGGGATGGAAAACATACTCAATAAATTCCATAAAATTATATGCCTTTTGACATACTATTTGTTCTGTCCTCTAGGGATCTATTTCCGGTATAATTTGCAAGGTTGTTTAACGCTAAAACTGCCAGTTAGAAAAATACCAAGGAGTGTTTTGCGCTATCGCTCGTCTATATTAGTGTATATTGTAGTCTTTACCTAAGACAAGTTCAAAGCTTTAATATGATTATCCGTTTACCGGATCCGCTTAGGGAACGAGCGTCTGTATGTCAGACGAGTCAAGCATTGGCCTAGTGTCATCGTCGCTCAAACATTTTCCACTTCTAATGTCCCAGATGGCTCATTGCTCCACAACGGACTGTACTTTGGTGATCCCCTACCAAAACCTAAGCAGCATCAGATTCACAACTTATCCCCCTGTTGTGCCGGCTTGACAACCACACGATCGATCAAGTTCATTTATCGATCGGTTATATGGTTTAGTTGCAGTGAGGGGCATGATGTTTTACCAGCTAACACGGAAGAGAACCCACACATTGTCTAAAGCCGCGAGTCCTTTTCATACCTAGTGAACTTCCACTGTGCACAGAAGGAGTGCCATCCTCACATGGTCAGATTATAGGTGACAACAAGAGCATCACAAACATTAAGGGCAGGTACTCGAACAGGTTCGTGTCCGGTTGAGTGATTCCAAGTTGTGCAAATCGCGGAAAATTACCCAGGCAGATCGCAGAGAGGGTTAGAGGAAATTGAATTGTTTAAATTCACTGGCAAGAGGAATAAACGATAAGAAACGATTAAGCAATCGCGCTGAACTTGGTATACTTTTTGAAACTGGTAATGACCTACCACCTGGTGTCAAAATACTTTGTATTGTATTGTATTGTATTAGTAACTTGTGTAAGCATATATGATTGCATTTCAGTTAAAAATGTACACTGTTCATCACGCAGAATGAAATAAAAATAGTGAAAACGAACTGTAAAGAATTTCGGTGATATAGGTTTTATGTAAAATGCATTTGACGGAGTTCATTTGAAACTTTTTTCTTTTTGGTGAGTATTTGGGCCAGGTAGGGTACAGGGGAATTTTTATAAATGTTAATGCGAGAGGGTAACTGTCGGAATGAGGAGCGTGTGGACGGATGGGAACGACAAGACAAAAGATCAGGTTGTAGTGAATGAGGGTCATCTAGAATCTTGTGAGCAAATTTAAAACAAGAGTTGTTATGACCATCAATGAGATCTGTGATTAATAGATCAATTGGGATTAGTGATGCACGACTGATTATCACTGAACCACGGCGAATTGTTTTGAAGTCGTGTTTTAAAAGATCGGGAAACACTACAGGGGAGCAATAAAGTAGAATGGGTAAAACGCATTGATGAACGAAAGATGACAGGACTGATTGTGGAGTTCGGAATTGCCTGAATTTGCGTAACTGAAAAGATAGGCTTCTCAGTTTTCCCACACAGTTGTTGATATGTGTAGACCAACGAAGATTGCTGTCGATGGTGATACCCAGGTACTTCACTGAGGTCATTGTAGATACAGGTTTATCGTTAAGAATAGGAGATACCTTTGGAAGTGAGGAGTGGGAAAGACTGAAAATACACTCTACGCACTTATGTTAAGAATGAGACCAGATTGGTCAGAAAACTGTTGGATGTGAGATAGGTTTTCAGTAAATGAATGAAAGTCCGAGGGAGATGAAATTGACTCAGAGAAAATGACGTCATCAGCATACTTTTGGATGTGCGCAGGAGGTGGGACAGAAAGCTCATTAATGAAGGCAGAGAAAAAAGATATGAAGATAGAACAGCACCTTGAAGAACACCAGAATTATTAACAAGAGGTTTTGATGCGTTCCTTCTTAATTTGGTGCACTGGACCCTCTGTGTGAAATAGTCGGCAAGCCATAAGAGCAGCTGTTTTGGAGTGCCAAAAGATTCAAGTTTGAAAAGAAGAGATGATCTGGAAACAGAACCAAACGCAGACGAATAGTCAAGAAAAAAACACAACGGACAGACTTGACCAAATGGTTCAATGACTTGCTAATGAGATGCACTAGAGTGGATACGGTGTCCATAGTATACCTGTTTGGTTTATATGCAAACTGAAGGGGGTCATGGGGAATTGTGGTGTCTGACTGCAACCGACTCAGGATGGCATTTTCAGTTACCTTTAAAGCCGCTGAGGGTAACGCGATAGGACGAAACCGTTTCGCAAGAACAATTGAGGATTTGGACTTGGGGATCGGAATAATGGTCACTGAACGCCAAGAATGAGGAATCGACCGGGAAGATAGGGACTCA
>UZAN01054040.1:0-13692 GCA_900618425.1 Echinostoma caproni
CGCTCCAATCACCAATTCACGTCATCCGATACATCCGCATATTCAGAAGTCTTGGATACCCTACCTTGTTTGCGAATTTATCAATGAATTTTTCGCCGCAGTCAGCGGTTCAACAAACAGTGTCTCCTTGCTCTCTTTCTTTTTCTGCAATGACGCGTTCTTTTCGGTTGATCTCTGAGGTATAAAGCACCATAGTTGCACTGTGCATGAAGTGCACACAGAATATAATTAATTACAATTATAATTATAATAATTATTTATAATAATTATAACTATAATTAATTATAATGATTATAATTATAATAATTATAATTATAAATAATTAACAATTCAATTGGAAGCATTAGTTCAGTTAATCCCGGCTGCATCTACCTTGTGAATGTGCTCTTTTGTTTGGTGCCTTATCGTATGACCCAGGAGGAGGGGGCGCATATAGCACGACGGTCATTCTCTCAAGCGAGAATCCTCTGAACGAGGAATAGTTTCAACCAATCTGTGCAACTCAATCTGCCTTTATCGGGGTCAAACTCTCTGCTCAATCCTAAAAGAAACCTACAGAGAAGTTTCATATTTGATAGCTGAGTTCGTCTTGAAAAGCCGCCCCCCCCCCCCCCGCATGTACGAAACTGTAGATAAATTTCAAGCGAGGACGAAACAGCCGCATGGTATTTTCAGGTCTCCATGTTGTTTGGGATTCATTGACTCGTCTCGAAAAATAAAATTAAACAAAAACAAATATCTTGATATATTTCAAATGAAAATGATTCGCACTCTGTAAACGCATATCTCCACTTAAGGAGTACAAGTATGGATCGAACGCGTACATCATGACTCTCATTTTGAAAATCAGCTTCAGTTTCCAGAATCATACACGCGTAAACCGATAGCTATGGGTGGAAAGTATTTATTCCAAACTTTGTCTACCCACTGCGAAATTCTTCGTTCTCTCATGATCACCGTTTAAATTTGCGCATGATCTTGAGTGTCGTGATAAAATTTGTAGTAGTTTGAATGCTAGAGCTCAGAATTGAAAACATTTAAATATTGAAACCAGCACGGAAGTTCATTCCTCTTAATGAAGGCTTTCTGTTTGTTGAACGTGTTTATTCTGGTCAATATACGTATTCTAAACAGCCTATATTTTTCATTCGGTGCACACTCAATAAATCGATTAAGTTAAAACTTTTCTAGCTTGAGTAAATTGATAAATTTTGTGCTTACACAATACTCACTTTACTTCCCTCATCGCATTTAAATGCGTACAAACAGTGGGGAATTAACGATCTCCCAAGGAGTGAAACCCACACCGAAGACCATCAAGAGTGCCTGGTGCCTGGGAACAATCGAATGGGCTAATCCAAGCTTGATACTCTCTGAACTAAAAATGCATTCTAAGAAACATAGAAGTCGACCCTCAATCCGGTGAATAACGCTCAAAACATTAAGCGTTGAGAGGAACAAATTGCAATGAAAATCAGTGTTACGCGAGTTTATTCAGTACTTGTACTGCAATCCAGCCGAGATGGTATGTATCACACATTCGCTCATCATCTGTTGAAGTCTAGTAAGCGCTGAGTCGTTAACAGATGAGTGCTTTATAAACATATATATATATACACATATATATATATACATATATACATATATATACATATATATATATATTTATATATATAAAACCGACTCGCGGAAAAGTATGGTGCCAACGCCGCAACAACAATAACAATAACCGGATGGGGGCTTGAGATAGAGCACATAGTAAAAAAGGCGAAGCTGTTAAAACGGAAAACTCCAAATGAATGGAAAAACAGTTTTTTGTGTTTCCCCATCCACCTTTTGAAATTTTTGTGTGTTAGTTTATCTTTTTGATGGGGCACTGGACTTTAACAGGCAAACCGTACAGCATTCACGCCACTAACTTCTGGGTCATAGCTCTTAGCGTCACCAATCAACAACAATCCTCAGCCCTCAGGGGCCCCAACCTGGAAGGCGGGCTGCACCAACTAAACTTAAAGCTGAGGCCAGCTTTTTTCATACCTCCACACCATGTCATGATCTGACAGCCTCCGCACTTCTTCCAGCCTTGCCCGGCACCTGCAAAGAAAGCACGGAGAGGTAGTCGATGGGCAGGCATACGCAGTACGTGACCAAGCCAACGGTTACGGTGTAGAGCGATTACTTCTGTTAGAGAACGACTATCCACACCCAACACACGACGACGAACCTCGTCATTGCCAACCCGATATTCTAACCAGACACTACCAATGCTTCAGAGACATCGCTGGTCGAATACATAAAGTCGATTAGCATCCAGAACGCGAAGAGGCCAGATCTCGCAACCGAAACGTATAACGATACGAACCGTGGCGGTGCACACGCTTCCCTTTAGGGACAGTCGGATTTCACGGCGGCGCCGCAGGTGTCGCAGGTTGGCGAAAGCTGTTCAAGCTTTTGCTATTCGTGACGTGATCTCTTCCCTAATACTAACATCTGCGATCAAGCTCCGGATTTACTTGAAGCTCTCAAATACTTCCAGTTGATCACCACAGAGAGTGAATACAGCACAAGCACTTTGCGTTTTGACGGCGCAAAGCACATACCATACCTAGCGACCTCGATCGGCAAGCGGTTCAAGCGTGCTGGACTACCTGTGTGAGTGCTTTGTGTTGGCGTGAAGCAAGCTGCTTATGTCGACTCGCGATAACCGCGTGCATAGCGAGCTGGATCAATAATCTTTAGTGCCTCGGTTTGAATCCCCCGGTTGTTCTATTCAGCATACACTTTCGCGAGGTTTCAAACAGTAGAATAAATCACGGCAATGATGGTGCACTTAATACTGTTTGAAGAATGGCATGCAAAATGTCTGTATGTGTGCAACCTTTGGCTACTCTGTGAACAGCTTGGTTTCAGGACTGTGGTTCTACGAAAAATCGTCCCATGTCAGCTGGAGTTCGAGTTACTGTTTGATTCATTTGTTTATGACACAGGTTGAGCATTATTAAACAAGTCAGTTACCAACAGCCATAAAGAGATACGAAGAGACTCACCTCTAGTCTGTTTCGATTCGTTTCATAAATTTGTTCAAACTCTTCTTGCGATCCTCCGCTCCGCGGACTGATTTTCGGTTTTACCAATTCCAATTGGGGGACTTCTGGTAGAGACAGTGAGAGAAAGCGAGAGCGCGCGATTGTAACAGATCATAATTAATACCTGATTGCGTACTCATTTTATCGATCAAAATAGCACAAGATGTTTGTTAATCCACAGTTTTCTTCCGGATCACCGGTGAACTACTGATCGTTTACTTGGAAGAAATTATACAGTAAGTAAATAACCAAACTCCTTTTGTGGGTGCAAAATACTTCTCGCAGCAAATTACACTTGACAGTAGAATCAACTTGTCACTCACTACTCGGTGAACCAGTTCATACTTGTTGGTCACGAGTTCAACCAAAGAAACTCACTAAGATTCGGACCCGGGTGGAAAGGGTCCATCAGTCCCGTGCACCGACCCCTTGGATGTATTATGATAATCATCCCATCGCTATCGTTAGGCATGACACTCGTCAGCAGACAGACAGACAAGCAGACGGCGGTTGACTCGTTCAACCTGTATGGAAGGCACTCACTCAAAATTTGTAACACAAAATGTTTTACTTAAGCTGCATGAACAAACCACCATTCACTTGGGGTTTAATTATATTTATGGGGGTTTGCACTATCCACTAAGGGAATTCTCATCAGAATATTTAGGGACAGTTTTCGACGAAGATTAGCTATTTATACACGATCATATAGTTGAATGTGTTTGATAAAAACGCTCTTGATTTTCAGTCACGTGCCGCACAGGAAACTTAGACATCGTTCAAATCATCAGTCAATTGTGAACGCTACCAGCAGTCACTAGACGGCTTTTCCATCCTTGTTAGGACTTGCCAGTAGTGCGTATGACTGTTGTGTCCCAGGTCAAAGTCAAACCAAGAACTCTCGAGTAAGCAGTTCCTCAACCCCGAAAGAGTTTGAATTGACAATATTTTTTTCCGATTCCATAGAAATTCACGATCGGCATTTTTTGTTAGTTTCTATATCAGGAGTGCGGAGAACTAACCAAGGAGCAACTGAACTCCCACGAAGTAAACTAGTAGTTCACCCGCTAATAGACTCCAAATCTCTACTCACCCGGGTTGAATTGACTTGAATTGATTTGCCTTGTATCGTTTGTTTGTTCGCTACCGGGACTTGTACACATTTTTACTGTGTCTACGGGAAAGAATTTTGTTCTGAATCCAATGTTTGCTGTTTCTGATGTGTGATCCAAAACGATTGCACATAAAAAGGTACTTCGGGTTGTCTTTTATGTTTATGTTTAATTCTCCAGCGCTACTTTAAGAGCGAGAATTAGGGTAAAACGTTAGTTACAAACGTTGTGAAATATCATCCATACGCTGTAAAATCGAATTAAAATTTGATTTTTATAGTCATTCAGAAGAGGAGGGTGATTTTTCTTTCAATCCCTCAAGTTTGGGGTCTATATAATGATAGTCTGTTTTTCGAACGCTGGATATTCAAACATTAGAAAATAGCTAAAATCAACTGTAAAGCTTCATTTCTATCCACTGCACTCCCGTGGATCCTGACAGATCTACCTACCAAGGACCGTACCTTGAGGGATTAGCTCCGATCTGAAGAGATTTATTAAACTCTTCTATGCCCGTTAGTCTGAAACTTTTTCTCTTGAGGTCGCAGAATAAGCCACAGTGAGAAAAATCCCCATGCAAATTTTAATCTCAACTGAATAGGTGTCCAATTATTAAGCAGTTTTTGTATGTACAATAAAGTATCCCCCGAGATGTGAAGGTAGAAGAGCAAGAGCACGTGTGTGTGTGTGAAAACTTGCATAACACTAGCAAATCCTACTGGACAAACATTTGTTTCGGGGATTGGGGGTGCAGTGTCCTATTTGCCGTGTCATTTTGAGCGCATGAGTTCATGAGTGCAATTAGACTGAGCTTCAAAATGCTTCGTGAAGCGCATTTGTTGTCAGTGATTTATGGTTCAGTGGAAATGAGCTAGTGATCTTAGGTAATCTAATCCCTGTTCTTCGTGGCTTCAATATCGTCAAATTTGCACAGGAAATTAGAGCACTAATCAGATATTATTTTAGTTTTTTTTTCAATTGGTTATATTATCACTTTATATACAGGGAAACATAGATTATAAGAAGGTTGACCCTGGGCGCGACAAACTGAAAGATTCTAGTGCATCAAGTGGGGTGGTGATGAAGTTCAATCATACCTAATTGGTGCAGGTTGTAATTGCAATTGTAATTATAACTTCTGTAGGCGTAAAGCGTATGTCGAATCGATTGTGTACACAGTATAGAAAAAAAGACAGGAGGGGAAAATGTTAAGTCCAGAAACGTTTGCCAAAATTTGTAAAACCCTGTTTTTAATGAACTATAATATGTGATAAAGAGGATAACGTGGAGTCATGATATATGCTCATGCGAGAGAGAACACAACGGTTTGGGGATCTAGTTGACTGGAATGGAATAACAGGAAGTTAAATCTGTGTGCAATATGGATGTGTGTGGAGTCCACACGAATCTAATATGCAAACTTTTCACATGCATTCAAATCACGTTCGCTCAGGTTAGCAGTTATCAACTTCATCAGAACACAGAGGCTACTCGATAAGCGACCAGTTCTGATTGATGTTATCAGGTGGGATTAATTCTAGCTTTTCTGATGGCGCTTTTTGAAAGAGAGTTAGGCTCACTTTGCACAAACCTCTAAGTCTCACGGCTCACAACCCATTGTCGACCGGGATTCAGTCTAGGAGGTCGGCTTCAGCTCTCTCTCTCTCTTAGTGAAAGCGACGTCAAAGACAGCCCCAGGGTCCTCAGAAAGGTGTAAGTGAAACTTCGTATTACGCTTTGCAGGGGAGTTCAACCGGATGGTGAAGCTGGAGCCGTGAAATCGAGTTTCTTGGACACAACACACATCGATGGCTAGGGTCTCGAGGGTGTGAGCCAAACATGCCTGTTATCCTACACGCCTGTGGAAAAAATGGTTCTGTGAGACTTGAATGCTAGTCGAGACAGGACGCGAGAGAATAGGAGTAGGATTTCCATCTGAGGTATAACTGTAATAAGGATCATCTGAAGACCAAGATGAACTTGGAAATATGTGAAGGGGTGGATGGGTGTGAGATGGAGGACAAATTGATCTACTTGAAGATGAGCACGATGTATAACAGTTTCTATGAGTGAATAAAGCTGTGAGGGCAAATTTGTTAGTAAGAGAAAGTTCATAGGTCATATTTTGTATGCGATTTAGGCTGTTGTACTACTCTCTCGCTCAACCCCGAGTAGGCCTTGTTTCAGAGTGTATTATAGTTTCTGCGCAATCAAGAAAAGTAGCGCTGTTCCAAATGAGCGGGTGGCCTATTTATTCACCTCTTCTCGAAAAGCTTGCCGATTAGATGGAACTCGGTAAGGGCTTGATGGCCACATTCAACGGTGGATCACACTCTCCATGTCAAAGCGTGATGTGATGTTTTTTACGGAGAACCCTTGTCAAGTGGTAAACCCACTACATCCGAGCGCACTGCCGTTAACCGTCCGCGACCGCTTATTTAGTGAGAATAAACCTACCTTATTCACGGTTAACCGCGAGTCGGCAGTCAATCCCCTGTCCGCGACCTGGGGACGCGCTCGATCGTATACAGCTATCAGTCTGATTTATCCAAGCTACCAAACTGTTATTGGTGTGGTTTATCATTTATATATTTCAAATTGTTGATTGATAGAAGACCGTCTTAATGTTTGAACTCAATTATACGGCCTGTCTTCACCGTAGAACTTACGGTATAGCGGATATTGATATTAAATTGTATCATTTCCTTTCACTGTGATGTTCAAGATACAGATTAATGAGAACACGTGCACCAGGGTGTGATGAGTAGATATGTCATAGGACGTTACTTGCCCAGATTTTACCACTTGTGCGATGTGCGGTGTAAGCATTATTTGTACATATTGCTTATTCGAAATTCAATTTCGAGTATTCAATGTTAACCTTCTCATTTGTTATTCCAATCTACTCGACAAGTCCTGAATCACTGGATTGATTTGTGTAAATTGTCATTGTAATAAAAATGAGTGACAGCAGAGCCCTTTGTTATCAGTCTGTTAGTGGACCAACGTGTTCAAAACCTAGATATCTTTTGCTATACATCCACAGTATTAAGATACACCATGAATGTGTATTGGGAAAACCTTGGGTCATAGGTCTAACTGTTTTTCTGCATGATTTGGAGCCCCACACTTTACAATCAGTCTAACCAGGCTGGCCCGTCAAAGTTGATCATCCATCGATTTCCGTACTTGATATTGATTAACGGTGTATGAGTATAGAAATTGACTCCCTCTGTTTGGCAACACATCATGGAACCAAACTACACCTTGGAACCGGCTCGGATAGTCTAAAAGAAAAACGTGGAGATCTCAACTGTGCACGTTCGGGTTTAATGATTGACTGGCGCTTCCTGATAAGAACTAGACGGCTCAAAGTAGATTTTAAGGTTTATCATCGGTATTTTTGTGACGATACACGGTGAATAAATTACCAAATATGCTGCACTATCGGGATGAAAGAAGGGTTCTAACTGTAACGCGCTCTTGTTGCTTCTGGTTTGATGCAGTTTTGCACATTAATGTGCATGTCACTTTATTTCCCTTTTGCAGGATCCTATTCAATTAAAACTGACAATTAGGCTTGACATGCACGACTGAAAAACCCCAAACTCGGTGGAACCGAGTACTGGTTGGTTTCAGGCAGGAAGAAGCAAGAAAAGTAGTTGAATAACCAATTCTGAACTATCCAACCCGATTGCAGCGATTTAAAATCAATCGATCGTCAGTCGGGCTGGTGACAGCACGTACTCAAATCGATCGATCGTTGAACACAATGAAGGAAAAAACCTGTAGACAAGTCGGTCTCTATGAGAATCGCTGATTGTACAAAATTCGTTCCGATCTTTTTCATTCTGCCAAATACAATCAACCACTGAACCACGGGATTCGCGAATTGTTCACAAAAGTTGTGAACTTCCGCACAGCTAACTCGAGGCAATCGGTTTTTCATCAAAAAGCAACAAAGTGGAGATCGGTCAATCCAACGAGATGCTCCAACATCGAAAGCCGTGTTCAGTTCATAAACTGTTGTTTGAGAGTGTGTTTCACCTTCGTCTGATTTCATACAATATTATGCTCTCCCTCATTTTTTCAATACAATAATGCAATTAGTGAGTTTGAAAACAAAAAAAGTCCTGGGTGATTACAGGAAGAGGGTGTATGTATAAGTAACGCACCAGTACGGTTGGAAAAATGAGTTTGTTGATTTGAAAACACTGCTGTTGCTTCTGTTTTGTCTCGATCCGTCTGAGACTGTTCCATCTTTTGAACGCTTGTCGTTTCAACCGGTTCTTCCGTCACAACTCGTGCTATTTGTTCGGAAATCGGCGGGGTCTCTGCTTTCACGTTCTGTCCCTCTGAATGAGTCCGGCTCAGTGGATTATTGATTGGAATCTGCTGCTCTGTAATATCACCGTTCTTCGGAATTAACTGTTGACTTAGATTGTCCAAATTGTTCATCGATCGGGATAATCGCTGCTTGATGTCATCTTGGTCTTCCGTTTCGTTCCCAGTACGAACCGTTCGATTTCGTATTTGGTCTATCAGACGTGTCAGTTGTGGTGTGAGCTTCGCGGACCCCTGGTCGGTATTTGGCTCGACCAGTTCTCTTTTATCTGGAACTGCTTCTGTGGTCTGGAATCGGACCTCGTGTGGACGTTCTTCCGGTTTGGTCGATCTCAAAATCGATTTCTCTGGCAGAACTGCGGATGGAAGATCAACATTTGAAGCTGATTTCTGTTCGGCTAGTGGTTTCCGACCGGTTTTTGATAGATTCTAAAAACCAGAACGAAGTATTTTGTGAGGGTTTATTGTGCGCTAGAATCGGCTCAGACTGTTATCATTGGTTGAGGTTCAGTGAAAACTCAATTACCAAACTTCTAAATACCTCTATGTGATACTTATCCCACAGGAATAATGTTTTAAATATACATCTTTAGCTTCTAGCATAATGAAACTTTCACTCTGCTGTGATGATCTCATCTACAGTTTAAAGGAACAATAAACACTGGTTTACCGAGCTACTAACAGATGCAACTGAACAGGTAATTTCTTCTCCTTCATTTTGAAACATCAAATCTCATTGCACACCATAATCAAAAATTTAGAATATCGATATCATGGAGGATGTCCACCATTAATTAAACTGAATATATCCCCCAAATTGAATTCAGCCTCCCACCTTTTCCCCTTTCCATTCATTTTTCGATCTGAACTTCTATTCACTCAGCTCATTTCATTATATGGTAAACTGGATTCAATAGTTCAAGGTACCATGGTTGAACTCGCTCCGGAAGAAAATAAGGGAAGATTACCTATTGCACACCTAGATAAATCACCGGGATTTTCGGTGTTGACCCATTGGTAATATCACTAGATTATCACCCCCGGGAGGATGTGTGTTCGAATCCCTCCCCCGTCCCCCTCCCCACTGCCTGACTTACCCCACTGTGCGTTGTATGGCAGACCTTTGATTGTCCGCTTCCCTCCCCCGTTCCTTAGAATTGTCTCGTTGTATGTATTCAATAAGGGGAAGTAAAATTAAATGGAAAGTTTATTCGGGGGTTCAAGTGCAACGCCGCACGAGTTTGAATGTCTGATGAATTTCATGGTTGCGAATTTGCACTTGCCTCTCCAGATGTACGTTTACAGTAAAAACGAAATTCCCTAACTCACAGCAATTGGTTCCCAAATTCCTGCAGACACAGATTGGATCATACTGAAGATTTGTAACTATCAGCAGGTACTCTCACGGCCACTGATAACTGTACTTCCAGTGGTGATTTTAGTTGTGGTGAAGCGGTTTAATCCGTTGTCGCTACTGCTCGTCGGGACCTGAGTAGCGAAGTTTAAACCCTGCCACTGCTAGTCAACTTTTGTGGTGGACAGATTTACTGTTGTTCAGCTCAATCCCGCAACTAACCTGTTGAAGCCTAATGTGGCTCAGCACTCCAGGTTTCGAGGCTGCCAGCGGCCAAAAAGAACAGTAAATCTTTGTGCTTGTATGGTTTACTCCCCGAATGTTCATCCTGCAGAGATATGAAACGGAAAATACATGCATGCATCAAAATTCCTATTCTAAAAACAGCTCAGAACCCGCTCTCTCTCCGCAGTTTGCATGGGCCGCTTGCGCTACGACCCGACCCGGGAACTTAATATTTGCGCACTATCAGCGACAATAACCAACAATGCAGCATAGAATTGGTTGTTACTTTATTTTATCGAATTAACAGTTTTACAAATATATTCATTGGGAAAGTTGCGGCCATTGAAAGTTTTCCTGGTCTGTTTTCTTCCAGCCAATCACCATCTCTGAACCATTTATTTCCGCAATACACCGTCCGGTTTATGCTTGCCACCTCGTTTATACTTGTTAATTGTATTGTGTATCGTCTTTTTTCAATTCGTGTGTTTATATACACAACAATTAGTGGGTGAGGTTTCAAAAAGATCACTTTATATGATGAGCAAGTGTGTGTGTGTGTGCGTGTATGTGTGTATGGCATTCAATTTCAATCTGCGATCGAAGTATTATTGACTTTTACCACAAAGGTGGAAGGAGAATAAACTCCGGAATTACCATTGACTACCAATTTTTCAAACAGAAACACATCCGAACAACGATAAGTTACACGACAGCAATTAGCTAAGAAAGCTTGATTTAGGAAAAAGGAACCGTAAATCCTAATCTGCATAAAAGAAAGCGATTCCGTCGAACTAAAAGTTCGCCAATGTTCTGGAACTCATTCAGAAAGCTTCTCCAAATTTTCTGAAGAAAATGTATGCCAATTAGATGTTTTCCACTCAATCAAGCCGAGTGTGACGGATTTTCACATCATATAGCACCCTAAATATCTATACAATTGCATGAAATATAAATAAATATCCTCATCACTTCATGCTGAGTAGATAAATAGTGGCAAACTGAACTTGGGAATTTTGGTCAAGTTGTGATCGATTCGAATCGAATACCCACAATTTTCTGAAAATAAAAATAAGTCCTATTGTTTCTGTAAGACCCACGGATGCCCCATCTTCCAGAAAGGTGACCGCCATATGGCTTGGTACGACCGCTTTTATTCGTTTAGGGTGCTATCAGACAAGCACCGGAATGTTTCCTCTGAGTGTTGGATTTTCCCATACATTTATCAAAAAATAGCACTAATCACTAACAAACCTTTATCTCTTGATTTATGAATGTTTTGCTTCCTTTTTTTATTTCATTGACTATGCAAATGGACACTCAACTTTCAGAAAAGGGTTTTCTGGGATAATACAGAAATGATAAAGATAGTGGCGGAATTCGAACTTATAACCACCTCCGCCATTGCACGGAGTTCGCAATGCTGAAGCACGTTCGTGTAAATGGATTTGCACCGACTATCAATAATCTGTGATATTTTCTCCAAAATTTAACCCATAATCTGGGTGGATTCATTCCTCTTTTGATGGTGAGAAATGAAAAATCTTTTCACTTCCCAAATTATAGGAAGCGTAGCTGATCAATCAACTGTGTTAGATGCTTCTTCTCATAAAACACGCTATCTAGAGTAACTTGAAGGAACCCAGAAAATAGCCTACCAATCACTGATAGTCTTCTGCTATACTTCCTCTTTTGTAATAAGCCAAAACTAAACTTTGATGAACCTAGTAATATACAGATTATTTCAATAAATTGCTTGCATTTTAGTACTTCTTAGGAATATTGTTCAAATTTTAAGCATTTCTTTTGTGGTAATCTAGCTGTATTCTCCAACAGATGCAAAACTCTATGCAAGACGAATTTTACAACGGAAAATATTTGTATTCGTAACGGATACTCTTGTCCATCCATAATCGTTCGACTTACCGTAAAAAACGCCTTCAGATTATCCATTGTCAACTAAGTCAGGCTGCATTCAGATTTTGCACCAATCCTTACGTTAACCTCAACAGCATTGTGCCAATGACACACATTTGTCCCGGTTTAAATTCACACGTATACACACATGTGCGCATATGTACTCCCGTGTACCTTCTCATTTGGACGTCATATCGATCGATTTCCACTTGTGTAGTCAGTCAGCTCTCGCTTGGCTGACCAATCCGGTACCAGCAACCAAACGCACGCACGCGCGCGAGCACCTATTGGTGCATTGATCGCAATTGGGCATTCGAACCCAATGATTGGTCTGAAACGGCAAACCAACGAACACACCACCACACACGGGATATATTGGATCATTGTTGAATTAATCGTGTCGAGATTGACGAAAGAACCTAGGCTGCGAGATATTTGGGGTGTGAATTTGCATGTCATCTGTGTTAGCAGCTAAACAATTCGCCAACTATACACATTTTAAACATGCTTGCATGAAGAATGGTTTTCCTTACAAGAACAACGCCTCCAGTAACAAGTTAGCCAAACTTATAGAACATTCTGTCTCTGCGAATCGGAAGGACACTAAGCTTTATTTTTTCATCGGATAGTTGGTTATCAGCAACCAAGAGAGATTACCTATCCGTGGTCACGTTTTAATCCCGACTAACTGCTCGTTTCCACCTCCACGTTTGCATTTTACAAGCGGCGCAATGGACCCTTTTTGCCGATTTTCTTCACTCCCGTGTCTGATGGACTTTCAATTTCCACTCCGGTCGGGAAAATGCGGCAACAGTTAAAACTCAAACGATTTACTGCATTGTAGTATTATGCATTATTGAGAGTTTGTCGTCCTAGATTTGGATAACTGTGATTCTCTACCGCATGATGTTTTCCATCCTACTCTAGTGAAAGGTCTTTTAATGTACAAAACTTAAACGATGTCAAGAGACAAGTACAGTCTGTAAGTATGATGAAGTGTACCAGTTCGACGGATGCTGACTGGACTAAACCGAATTCCCATAGACTGACTCGGTGAAGTAGCATTCGCTCCTTTACATTCGGGATAACTTTGTGCGATTAGCTTAGCTCGATGGCATGTTTGTAAGTAATCCCAATCTACTTCATGTTCCTAAATAAGCTCCGATTAGCACTTCTGGCCACTGAACCATTTTTATTTACTGTAAAACTAACCGTTAGCTTCACCCCTGACCCGCATCGTACACTCTGCGGAAGAAGTATTCTCCTGAGAGCCTGTTCAGATTACGAGCCATGGCATCTTCTATTGAGTTTTCCTTGTTCATTGTGTAGCATTCAGTTATATACATTCAATTCTTAACCGCGCTGCAGGATGATTCATGCCCCTTTCTGTTGGTCAATCCCTGCTGGTTTTGGTCCACACTTGGCACGTACGTTGCCTCTTCTTCCGCGTGCCGTTCCGGTTGGTTTGACCCGATCATAGAGATACGTCGATCGACGGCTCCGATGTAGTGGCATTCGGTGTATATCTTTCTGGCTAGCTGCGGATTGTCTGTCGGGCTGTAATTGTCGATTCGTTCGCTTCGGGTGGTAGTCAACCTTGTCTCTCGAAGTACTTCCAGCCGCTACGTCTGCGCGTCTGGTTAGATGGGTCCCATTC
>UZAN01054043.1:0-15913 GCA_900618425.1 Echinostoma caproni
CTGTCTGTGAAGGGTCGAGTGTACGCTGCAGCAGTTCGGCCAGTCCTGCTCTACGGTGCATAGACTTGGCCACTAAAGCAAAAGGATAAAAATCGATTGTCGGTGTTCGAACACCGCTGTCTACGTAACATTGCACGTGTCTGGTGGGGTAACCGGACGAGTAATGCTGAGGTTAGGCGTAGAGTTTTAGGCAGTCGCGGTCGTCCACTAGAGGAAGTGATCGACCTTCATAGATTACGCTGGTTGGGACATGTGCTAGGCATGTCACCAGAGAGGTTGCCACGGCGAACAATGTTTGCCAAGGCTGGTAGCGATTGGAAAAAAACAAANAACCAGGAGACTAGGTCACATAGGCCCCGTTAGACTTCCTGGCTTTGGACCTCGGGATGATGGTCACCGATGGTTAGAGACACTGAGTGATATGGCTGTGTCGCAAACAGTGGCACTCGTGCATTCACTCGTTATTTTCCTTACACCACTCTATATGTATTCCCCATCTTCCGCTTGAATTTGCTTCGACATTCCAATCTTCATTTCGCTCTTTTATCCAAAAGGGAAACCAAAAGACAGCCATCAAAACCGACGCATGAAAGTGCATGGTTGTTGGTTGTAAAAAACTGAAACTGAAAACTTTCGCTAGACCCTGCTTTGTATTGTTCTGTCTGATTGCCTCATATATATAAAACCTTGTCTTTCTGTATCTGCAATTATAAAAACACAAGCTTGCGTGATTTACACATTATATTTTCTTGTTTCCAGATGATTTCGTTTTCGACACCGGTAAAGTGGCGATAATTATTATTTGAAGTGATATCCGTGTAAGAAATTTAAAAATATTCTCAAAACGTTCCCAAAACCATATTAAATTAGGTCTGAATAAATTTTTACCGCGTGAAATTCAACCACTGTACAATTATGCATCAATTACCGCTAAATATGTCACATCTTACTTTTATTAACAATCTGATATCATTCCCTCTCTCTGTTTTTACTTACTGTTTCCTTTCTGAAGTGACCAACGGATGGCGATTTGAGCAACCGTTCGTCGAATATTCACCGCAAGCTCTTTCAACTCCTCGTTCCCCAGTAATTGAGCTGAACCACCGGCTAATGCCGAGTGTGCCTGGAAATGAATTGGCTTCATTGGGAATAGACGCGTGCACAATCGACGCAGCGGGTTCTCAGTTCCCTCGGCGCCCAACAAGGGATGACATTCGTACTAACGTTGGAGTGATTCAAATGGAAGAAAAGTTGACCATAAGTCCGAAAATTTGAAGGACATTAATCAGGAGGGAAAGAAACACTTTCAAACCACCAGCGATCACCTCAATCCTTTTGATTGTATGAGAAATATAAATATTTGCGTGAATTGAGGATTGTGCGCGAAGGCGGAGTCTGTAGAATGATCAGTTCAAGTCAATGTCACTTATCTCTAACACTACTCACAAGTAACTGTGATATAAATGTGAATTACCAAAAATAGATCCTTCACTAATTTCATTGAAAGATATATTGCGAGACACCCAATTGTGTTTTACTGTTCCGCGGTCTTCAAAAGGGCCCGGTTGTGATGTGCATTTATGGTATTTCTTGGGTAATTTGATACGCGTTCCGTTTTCGTGACGAGAATAATTTTTACTGAAAAAACATGGAGCAAAACCAATCACCGGGATTATAACTGAATTGCCCGGTTTCTCCCAAGCGATCAACTGTCGGCAGTAAAAGCGCAGTTCAACGGCTAAACTTGTTTTCTGTGATTCTTAAACTGGTTAATACATCACAATTTATATAACAACAATTATTATAAAAAAACAGGTGGAAAATCAATGATTGTTAAAATGGGCATCTTCTGTCGTTGATGTTATTGTTTTATGTCTCGCTTTCACAAAACCGAATTCTAGTATAGGAACCTACGCTTGGTCCGTGTTACTCTTGTTTTTGCCACCCGAGGACAGGATTCTTGCTTCTGCAGTCTCATTCTGTGTGTGTACCTGTTTACGTGTTCCTGGGGATCAGCATATGTCGGCCGCACGAGCCTATCTGCGAGAGTTCGGGAACATCATCCGGCCTAGCTGAATACTAGTGTAGTTAAAACTATTACAAGTGCCACAGTTTCAAACCACGTTCAGTCCGATTACACAGTGAGTGTGACTGAAGCATTTCGGCCTCTCTACCGTGTTCGGGGTCGCAGATCACAGCGGATTAGAAACCGCATCCTAGCCACTGCAGAGGCGGTCGGACTTTGTCTACTTCGTCTCCTCTTGTGCACCCCAAAAAAATTGTAAAGTCACTCAACCTACCGTGGCCCTCCACCTCGCATCCCCAGCCTTTCTCCCCACCCAGTCTCACTCCAAGTCACACATGTAACACGGACCAAGCGTAAGTTTCGATGTTAGGATCAGCTATGTCCGTTTTGTGAAACTGAGACAGAAAAGAACAAAAACAAAAATCTCCATTGGAATAATCATTTATTTTGTTCATTCTTCTCTATACAAAATGATATTTTTCACTCAGGGTGAATGTTCTACTCACAGTTAGAAAACCGCGAAAACATTACAACTTTATTATTGCTATATCAAATATGATATACAGTTCATAATCAAGGAGTCTAATGTAACTGGTATTCCGCTAAAGGGGGGCTTTCGTTAAGTCGATACACTTGTCACTTGGACTGTCCTGGTTAGCGCGTTGCAGTTTCCTACTATAAGCTTAGAGACTCAACTGAAATCCAGGGTGTCGTGGCAAGACGTGTCAGACCACAATTGAGTAAGTCAGCAGAACGCAGAGCATTCTTAAAAGTTACCAATGCTGTTTACTGTCATCGGTTGGGGTCAGTCCTAGCTTTTCAGTCGCGGCGCGATCTGAAAGACAGTTACCAGTTGTGACTGAGAAAAGCGCATTTATCGACTGACTATAATTTTTCTCGAAAAATAGTTCTTTAGAAAATAATGTGCTTTGGTTTTTTTGACGCGGGGAGGGGGTAAGAAATAAAGCCCTGGGAATGGCTTGGTTTGAGTGGATATTCGTTTTAACCGTGCTTTTCTATCCAGTAAGGAGTAATGCTTCATCTAACATTGTTTTATACATTTCCATTGACCAGTTAAAATTTGTTTTGCAGTTTATTGTTACCAGGAGACAAAAGTAAATTCAATATATTCAAAGAAAAGTTTTACAAACGAGTTTTCTTGTTTACTCTTTATAAACGCAGTTTAGCGAAAAAGATTATTTTCAAATGGCTAATACGTCCCAATTTATATGACATCATTTGATTTAGAAAAAAGAAACAAATTAATGATTATTCAAATGGGGATTTTTGTTATTTTTTTCTGTCTCAATTTCACAAAACCGGGTATGGCTGATCCTGCCATCGGAACTTAAGCTTGGCCCATGTTAATTGTGTGATTTGAGCGGTGGGCTTGGGAGTGGAACGAGGTGGGAGGCCACGGTAGGTTGAGTGACTTTACAATTTTTTTGGGGTGCACAAGAGGAGACGAAGTAGACAAAGTCCGACCGCCTCTGCAGTGGCTAGGATGCGGTTTCTAATCCGCTGTGATCTGCGACCCCGAACACGGTAGAGAGGCCGAAATGCTTCAGTCACACTCACTGTGTAATCGGACTGAACGTGGTTTGAAACTGTGGCACTTGTAATAGTTTTAACTACACTAGTATTCAGCTAGGCCGGATGATGTTCCCGAACTCTCGCAGATAGGCTCGTGCGGCCGACATATGCTGATCCCCAGGAACACGTAAACAGGTACACACACAGAATGAGACTGCAGAAGCAAGAATCCTGTCCTCGGGTGGCGAACATAAGATCAGTCTGGACATGAAAACAACACGTTATTTTGCAGCATGGAATGTATTCTCCAACGCAGTTCTTAGTTTGCGGCTAACCAACTCCGGAATTGTATTACCTGTGAATGGGAAATAGACGTATACTGATTTCTTCTCTATGTTTAAAAGTCTTTTTCTCCGACGGTTATTTCGTAAAATGCTAACCACAACACGTTCTGGATGACCGTTCTGTAGGAAAACATCGCGGGTGAATGATAGTTCCGCATTCATGGTATCATCAATGCAACTTTTCACCGCCTTTATTAGCAAACACTGATTCAGATTTGTCTTTCGCTTGACTGTCACAAAGCTTTTGAAAGGAAAATACAGGCCGCTCCAAGTAGGGATTCCTACAAATCAATCTCGGAATGGAACCATCTGTGCAACGCTTTAACCAGATATCGAGAAAACCACTCCCGCCATTAACCTCTTCTACGTAACTGAATTTGATGCTAGGATGAGCGAAATTAAATATCCTGAGCAAGATGGACACCACGATGTTACTGTCCACAAAACATAGTATGTCGACAGCATAAAATTTGTACAGCTTACATTGCTCGATTGTGGACATCAAAACTATATTCCCTGGCTTGTTCATGAACAAATCCGCAAATAGAGGATCGAGCGGGAGATCCCATTGCTACACCAACCCTGTGGCGATAGATTTCGTCATTGAACTTAAACTGAACATTCTGTGTAGAAAAGTATAGTAGCTGTTTTAAGTAATCCAGGGGTATTGCAAATCTTGATACAATTTTCACATACAAATTCAGTGGTTTCTGCGATAGGAACACTAGTGAACAGCGAGCTAACCTCCATCAATATCATTCGTTGGCCATCAATATTTACGTTTCCGATTAGATCTATCAACCACTTCACAAATTAGCATGATTAAATATAATCCTTGTTCACGCTGACAGACACCGAGTTGTTTCCTAAACACGAAATGTTAGGCTTGTATTGTAATCCGTTTAATGGTTAAACGCAAGTCATTGTATCTTGAGAGCGATAAAAATTCCTTTGACCCAATCAAAGTCAGCTCTGGGAATAACTCTGACACACCGTCATGATAAGTGCATCTGGATAAGGGGGTTGAGGGAGGGGTTGAGGGGGGGGGAACGCTTGCCGCATTCATTTCAACCGTAAATGTGTGCTTTTCTTCTTGCAAATCATGGTCAATTATCCACAAATCAGTTGAATACTGGTTTAGGAAACTTGACAACAATGTACTAACCGACTGAAATACAAAGCCTGAGAATTGATTCCATGCCCAAGATCGCACTAGGCAGATTGCTCTAATGGGTTTTAGCAGTGGCATTACAATGACGAGGGACTGAAAGTTCCTCATTCCTTTTGGTTTGAGGATTGGTCAAGAAGAATGTGAAACACGACTGTCTGGATTCCTGAGAAAAGGTATAATATCATGCATGTTGCATACAACAATGATTTGATGTTTTTGTCAAGTTCTTTCATACAAATCTTAATGCATTTGTCCAGTATTCATTGTGTATGAGGGCTTGTCTTGAAGCTTCAAATTAAATGTCCTGAACGACTTGTTTGACTATGCACAAATTTCTATTTGGCACTTTATCATAATATTTTCGAAATAAGAATTGGAAATGTTTTCATTAAACTCAGATCCGAATCCTACTTCATACTGATCAAAATATGACCTTGATAAAGGCTAACCTAGAACAGATGTTAGTTAAACATTTATGGGAACAGATTACAGATCAAAGAACAACGAAGATTGAGTTGGAGAAGACATTTTCTTCAATGTCAGACATTTTTATTTCAATCGGCCCAACAACTAAACCGGAATTTTTCTACACCACCAGGTCTGGTTCCTGAATTATTATACCTGTCTGCTCAACCATCAAATAAATAACTTGGACAAAGATACACACTGGGCGGAATAAATGCAAAATAACTTGGTAGTGGTTGTAACAAGGCCGTGTAACCAAGCATTCCTCATAGAAAATCGACCAGATCCTGAAAACTTAAGCACAGCCTATATGCCAAAGTACTTCATCCGTTTACGGCTACGAGCAAAATAACCCCGGGTTCTATAAAACAGAAACATAAATGACTGATTTCGCTTTAGGGGTGGGGCATATATGCACACTTTGCGAAATAGATTTCGGGCAGTACAAAACGGCTTCAAGACACCTAAATGAGGGTCGATGTAAAATGCTTAAGCTGATAAGATAAATATTTTACAATGAACTACTGAATAATTCAGACTGATCATACTGCGATCAAACCAAGTCCTCTCCTAATACTCCTCAAAATAGTTTTCATCGATTCAACACCTTTGGAGGTTGGTTCCAAGATGAGACGGTCGGTAAGTAGAGATGGATTTGCAACGATAGATTACGTTGTGCAATTTAAGGATACAATAAGATAGCTGCGGAAAACGATTTGAGTAGTGCGATTCCATTCCATCCATGCTCTACAAACTGAATTCAATGCTGATTTAGGTGGATGATACTTAACGAAGATGAAGTGAGTCTAGCGCTTTTCAATAATTTGTTTAGTCACATTATTTATATTCGCGGTACTAAAGCCACCTCACGATGCGGTATCACAATTCAATATTTTAGAAAAATACAAACTGATGATGATATACCGAGTAACAGACAGAGAATGACGCATTTAAACTCATCTACAAAGTGCTGAAAAATAAGTGGAACTACATTCGGTGACGTCATTGGGCCACGGCACAAATAGTCACAATCAAATCCTTAAACTCACAACCGTGCAAACAGAATAAAATGATTTCTGCACGCCAGTTGCTTTGGTCCAAACCCAACCTACGTGACGAACCGAACCATGACCTCAATCTTGTCATGATGATGCAAAATGGCGTGACACGTTGCACCTGCAGAAGGACATCGGAAATTTCCAGAATATAACTTGGTCCCCTTTCTCTTTTTCTCCATATGCTCCAATAGAAACTGACTGTTAGGTAAAAAGACTATTTTTACCTAAAACTGACTATTTTTCAAGTGTCTGCAATTCGGAACGTCTCCAATCAATACCAATCTCGCGGAGAATAATCAATCATATCGCGTCATGCGGAGACATTCACTCCGTCCGTCCGATCCGTGATCGATTGAAATTCGCTCACTCCGTGACTTATGATCGATTGAACTTTGATAACTGTACTTGATTGGCATAACCTTTTATCGCATTAATCGATGCCATTTTGAGACACATATAAGCATGAGAGTAAAACTTGTAAATTGACTTGCTTTCCTGTGTGTCGAATACACGTTCGCTGTGCACAACTGTGTTCTTCTTTACGTAGCTGGGAGAAGGCTACTAGTGCTCGTGGCGTCCAATCCGTGTTGTGATCGTACTCGTGAGGCTAGACGAATAGCGTGGCCGTTGAGGTACGTGTGTTCCTCGCTCGTGGCGTCCAATCTGTGCTGTGGTCGTACTCGTGAGGCTAGACTAATAGTGTGGCCGTTGAGGTACATGTGTTCCTCGTGTGTCATCGTGTGATATCTTGTTGTGTGTATATTGTGATCAATCAACGAGATCCGGACACAACACTGACCCATCCTGTTGTTCTTTCCCAGTTAACCTCGATGAACCATTCATGTGTATTTTTACCCCATGTATAAACGCACACAACTGTAAGTGCCTTAAGGCGAAGATGCGAAAAAAAAGCTTGTTTGCTATATTTTTTTCCGTCTGACATCAAATTGAATACACATGGGCCATGGTGACAACGTCGTATTTTGTTTTTGTTTACTACACTGTTCTATTGCAACTTTAATGCTATGTGATCAGTCACATCGTGACTGTTCGTAACCCACGGACTATTCACCTTTCATACACTTTCATATTTAATTTCTGAACTCTTGCTTTTTTCCCTTTGCTTGAAAACTTCCACACTATATTTTCCTATCTGTATTATGTGCTGTTTTTAATATCCGTACATTTTTAGCAATTGCGTGCGTCCCTAACCAGAATCGATTGCACAAAATCAGTTCTGCTCTTTTGCCAAACATTGTGTATGATGATGTATTTGAGTAGGTGGAATTTCGGTAAACCTGAACGATAGTCTCCCCACCCCAGGTAAACCGTTTTATTTTTTTGCCAAAGCTAGTAATTTTACACAAAAATGTTTCCCTTGAAAAATATAATGAACAAATTATATTCCTCAATGTATTCACCCCACATCTAATTAAGTAAATGCTTTTTTATATTCACTAGATTTCCGGCGCTCACCCTTCATAGATGTAGTTATTTCTATCAAAAATGGATGCAAGTGTTTGTATGTTGAGATTTTGGAAGATAGGAATTTGTTGCCGAAAAAGCGTGATTGTTCTTTTGCACTCAAGCAATGAATATCCAAGGGACGGCAAAGACACTACAGTGTCCATAGACGGATTCGTTTTTTATATTGTCGTTGTAAGAAAACGGTGTCTATTTGAAAAGACATATTCTTCGAGAAATATGAGATATCGCCACCTCTTCTTTTGGACCTAATAACGGATTTTGAAGCTAGTTTCTGGCTCCTTGGGCAAAGGAGGAGGGACGATTTGGATGAGTTCAGTAGTGATATTGGTTTAACTTTTCGCCTTCAAATATTGAGATGGAGATTCAAGTATTTTCTGATCCCTTAAGTGGGAGATATCACATTGAATAACGATATTTTTCATCATAATACATATTTATATCCACCTTCTGGTCTTCTGATTATGATTTTATTTTCAAACGAACTCACTCTACTTATAAGTAGTAAGTACATAATTGCAATTTTTGGTTATAGTGGGATGTCAGGTCGACAGGANACAGGAAAATGTATCCTACTATTTCCATTGTCATTGCCCATTGTGCTGCTTCCCAGTCAAGTTATGTAGAATATGTTCAAAGGATGAATTTTCAAAACCTCATCTGTAAATATTAAAAGTGGCTCGTTACCTGTATGACAGCAGGAGGAATTGAACAGTAGCCAGCCAATTCTTCCAAATGTTTCGGTAGAAAATTGCAAACACCTATCGAATGAAGAACTCGATATGATCCACTTCCCATAACAGTGGTTTCACTTTCTCTTTTCTGTGAGGAAATTTCCCGAGCAACAGCAGGTTCATTCATAACCATGGATTCTAAAGCCAGCCAACTTTCTCGTCTGATATCCTTGCCATAGCCCTGAGCTTCGACAACTTTCCCGTGAGATGGGTCTTGGAGCCCCGGCCAGTGCATCATATATAAATCGATGTATTCCGTATCCAGTGCGTTCAACGACATATGGCAAGCCTTGGTTGCAGCAGTGGCACCATACAATTTTGGAGCTGAGCAGAAATAGAGAAAGAATTTTGCTACGTTGGCCAAGTATCACTTTTACACATTCCTGTGTTTATATTAAGATATATATATTCTATTTCGCTTTTTCGCCAAGCTTGGCAATTTGTTTGCAAATGTTTCATCATCAGCTGAGGTGACATCATCGGTGCTTGTAAAAGAAAGTTGAAAAGTATCTCCTCACATTATTTTCTCGCAACGGATGCACCCGCAAATTCATCAAAAGAACTCAGACTGAAAGAGAAGACCAAACAACAGACGGAGAATAGGAAACAAGAACGACCCTGCTGTACATCAAGGACGTTTCGGAAATGACAGCAAGACTTATCAAATCATATGGAATCCAAGTCACCCAAAAACCGACCGCCTATTAAAGGAGACTTATCTCAAAAGCAAAGGATAGAATAATGGAGAAGGACAACAGCAGTGTTATCTATAAAATAAATTGCAAGAACTGCCTAAAACACTAGATCCAACAAACTGGAAGAAAACTGTCAGCAAGGATCCGTGAACACCAATAGGCAGTCAGGGGACATGACCCACTATCGATGATTCCCCTCCACTAAGATCGAGAAGGATATCAATTTGACTTCGAAACGGTGAGAATGATCAACCAAGCCCGGTCAAAACATGCCAGAGAACTTATCTAGATTTGACAGTCCTCAACCAAAGCAACAAACAGGCACATCGAACTGGATCACATGTACACGCCAAAGCAACTCAAGGATCAAATGATGCAACATAAAAAGGTCATACAGTGACCTAAGAACAGATCGAAACCGCAATCAAGAAGGAAGGACAAACCCTTCCCACCCAAGCACAAGTTTAACGGCGAACCGAGTTAAACAGATTGAGAATAAGGGATAGAAATGGTCGATCAAGAAGAACACATATATAAAGGAACGGATACAAACAGAAGACTGCCACTTCACAAGCACTGATGATGTCACCTCGGCTGGTGATGAAACGTTTGCAAACAAATTGTCAAGTTCGGTGAACAGGTGAAATGGAATTCGCTTCATTCGGGCTACGATAACCGGTTTTCATTACTTTGTCAATATATGTATATATGTATGATTTACACAAAATCTTAATGAATGCCCACGGGTTTTTAATTTAGTCGGTCTATTTAACCACATGTTCAAACTTTGTTTTAGTACTGTGCCGTATTTTTCGCTTTTTTATTTATTCCCACCTCTTGATCAATAATGTAAGAAACCAAAAATATGGTGCAGGTAATTGAATTATTATTCAAACAGAAACAAGGACTAAGAAGCCGTTCATCATTCTACCACAATAAGTAAACCAAGAGCAACAGCCATGTAACAACGCAGACAAGATGTGTTTTATTACAAGCACGTGGTCTGTGTATGCTCAATTGCGAAATCGTCGCGGGTCCCAGCGAGTCACGCTGTTTCATTGCACTTGTAAAGTTTTTCCTGCAGGTCTCTTTCGACAAACGAAGATTATGCTACTGTTTTCTTACTCGACCAGAGTGAAAATTTTACTGCTTTGTATCATCATTTGGGAGTGTCAGGAAAGCCCCGAAGTCGCACTGATGATTTTGCCTAGCTTGGCTACGAAAAGTCTGCGAAAAACACACTTCCAGCTCGGACAACTCAACAACATCAACATAATTCGTAATGTTGTGGTCAATCTCTGATATAGCAGATACCAAATTACTCGTACGGATTACCGTTCAGAGGAGGTCCTTCTTTACAGAGAAGCAACGTTTGACCAGCAGATCTGCGACTAAATAATTGCTCGACTTACTTCCACCTAATGAGTGTCTTAGATTACAGTCTTCAATTTGATCAGGGGAAGAGTAAATAAACGCAAACCAAGGATTGCTTCTAGATGGAGGCTGACTCTTTCTGAGTGCACAAGATTGAAGCAGCTGTAGGAACATGACCTTGATTAACAAGAAAATCTCACTGCCTCCTTGCCTGATTCAACAAATGGTAGGTCCAGCCACTCCGATGTGACCGAGACTTACTTGTCGCTATCCCCAACTCACACCTGCAGTTACCAGCGGCCGCAAAAGCGGCTGCAAAAGACAGTAACATCAACCGTATCTGTCCCCTGACCGGAAGATCCATTTAAAAGGAATAATGCTATCTTTTTAACACATACTTCGGGGATGAGCAAACAGTCACAAAGATCTGCTGATTAGATAATGGAAACAAGTAACCTAAGCCCTGGAACTTGGATCGACGAATCACATTGGGCCCCGCTAGATTAAGAGTGGTTTTGAATCGGACGATAACAAAGTTGTCCACTACCAAAGTTGGGTGGCGAGGCTCAAACTTCAAACCGTAGGGTCTGAAGCTCACCGGTGACAGCGACTGAACCACTGAATCACTACCGTTTCCCACTCCACTAAAGCCCTTAATCCACGTCCAAGAGCCACGAAAGGCAATCGAGCACTCTAGACGGTCTGTTGCGCCGGGTGATCGAAATCCGTTACATAGTTATAGGGGCTGCAGTGGAAGCAACCGAACCTCTTGTAGTATGACCAGTAACTATGAGTTAGACGCAACAGATAGCGTCTCGTATAACCGCAAATTTGAGCATCATGCTTAGCATTATAAGCCTGGCTGTTCACAATACCAATTCCCCCGGGGAAACTCTGCGGCTGACGAATTATGACCACCAGGTGAACGAGGTCTTGAGAGACCCGGTTCAACTGGTGACGTGTGCGCTGGCAGAAAATTCAATCATTTTTTGGGTTCTCCTCGTAAATTACGATTGGCTGAATTCACTGGAAGTTGAAAATTTATAGATTTTTGGATGTTTTTACTGAATACAGACCGTTCATCATTACCTTATTTTCTCCGGTAAATTATTAGTATCCATGGGAAATCAAACATTTAGGCTGTGAAACATTTCAAGAGATACCCGTGCCGGGTCTTAGGTGTCGAAATTCCCATTGGTCAAACTAACCAGTAAGACGAAAACCCACAGTTATTTTTAAATTAAGGTGATATTCATCTAATAATGCCAGCATTTGTAAAATTCTCCAAAGTCAACCATGTCCCATAGTTCCCGAAATTTTTGTGGTATTTGCATAGTATTTCATAATCAGGGAACCGTGCGACAGCGTTTTGTCTCATTATGCATCGATCGGGTTCTTCAGCTGTGGACTTCTAATGGCCTAGAGTGTAAACAGTTTAAGAGCTATAGACACAAGTCCAGCAATAGGCTAAGGTTCGGTACATGACATACTTCTTCAGTATACACATTTAGACAAATCAGGTGCCAATCCTGAGTCAAATGAAGGAATAAGTTTACTTACGCATGTTGATTATTTTGTAAGGTGGTTAGAACCCAACCCAATCTATCGGCGTTCTCTGAAGACCGTAGCTTACGCGTTTCTCAGCCAATGAGTCGTACTTTTCGATCGTTTTGCGATCATCACAAGTGACCGCGGGATGCGCATTGAAGGATCTTTTTGTTTACAAAGTTCTATTTACCTCAAGAATGCAACATATTAAAACTATAGTCTAGCACCCAGCTTTAAATGATATCATTCAACTTCTCCATGAAAATATTAAGGTTACTCTGCAGGCATTCAAAAACCGCCTGGGTCGAAAGTGTTGCCTTGCGCAGCATTTGTGATTCGAGTCGCCATAAAAAGTCATTTGAAGTCATCACCAACTAAATAGGTGTATGGGTTTTGTCTCAGTCTACCTAGCAAACAGCTGCCCCATTGCAGTGCAAAGTTCGACTGTAGCGATTGATGGAGCATATTAAAGACCAGATGCACCAGCTAGGGTATACGACAGCGTAGAAGCAAATGGTGAATGAACATTAACTTGCCACCTTATCCACTCGTGCGTAAGTTTTTCTTGGAATAAATACTGTACGCCATTCATCAAAAACGCCACGTTACGTCAGATACCGTTTGGGCAAGACCGCGATCACCCACAAGGAACGCAAAAATGACAGTATTTCGTCAGAATACCTAAAGTCAGCCTTTAACAAAGCATTAAAACGTCGTAAACTAGCCTATAACGCAATCATCAGTAGAGCATAACTTGCTGTTTTAAATACAAGCCTTTTCTGTCTCTGACTCGTTTACTGTTGTGCTACAGAACGATTCAATTTGCTCGACTAATAATGAACTGTTAAATTCAATCAGACAAATATGACGTCAGTCTGAATCCCTCCCCCTGGTGCCTGAAAATAATAGATTTACTGACCACGCACGTTCCCTACTTTTTTAAAAGACTGATGACATAGACAACATAGACTTAACAACTTCCTGGAAACTTTCGTCACTTAACACATTGCTAATGCAGGACTTCTGACAGCACGTTCTTTCACCTCAAATAACTGTAAACTTCTCCCTAAAACATACATTTTATCTACTTCTAAGCAACATCCTAGAAGAAACACCAAGCAGTTTATAAACATAACAAAACTTGCTACAAACTATAATTTTCGGGCTGTTTTAGCCAACAAATTCTGTGGCAATGCTATGCGTGGTGCATTTTTGATTGGACATCAACCTCACGTCAGTTGAGCAAAACTACTGGAATAACCATCAATACCTTTCCCGTCTGCATACTATAGGATAAGGTCCCCTGAAATTGTTAAAATTTAGTCGCGGTCAAACGAGGCAGCACTTTCAGCATTTCCCCAAACTACGAACATCAGAAACCTCAAAGCCGATTCATCTCAGCACCATCCAAAGAAGCAATCTACTTTTATAGCTACTAAAACATCTCAGTATAAATTACCCCCCTAATGACGTGGAAAAACTGGACAGCTAAAACTTTGGCGTACATTCAAATCATACCATTTATCGATTAAATCCGCCCTTGGTTCCCTATTGTCTTCTACCCTAACTAGCACCTCCCTCAAGTGTTCGCCCAGAGTCCGACCCTCCCCCACCAATTTTTGTTTCTGCTGTTAGACCTCAAACACTGTTAATCTCTATGGTTAAAATGTTTATCCTGGCGACCCGAAAACTGTCATGGCTTGTACCTCTTTCCTTCGTGTTACAACTGCGGACTGTAACGCTGCTGTTCGATACCACGACTATTCTAATAAAAACACATGACTTTCTGTAATGTACAACTTCCGTGGCAATGTATTTTGTGGCCATGATTTTCTTTGGCTCGTAGGATGAGGGAGAAATATTGTTTGAAGGAAAACGTGAGCCCTTCTCCTCTTAAGCACTTTCATCCGCCAAAACCGAATAACCTATATTGTTTACCCACCTTCCTCTTGATTGTAAAACAAATATGACAAAATCAAGAAAACATGCCGCTGAAGACAAACAGTTCATCAAGTTAGAAATGCAGCATCTTTGAAAAGATGGCAATGCTGAACCTTCAAACTCTCCATCAAGGGCTTGAATCATCATTTTATAAAAATCCAACGGCAAGAAACGAACGTTTGTTGACTTCTTACAGCTAGATACTTACCCAAAACCAAGCACCAATGCAACGGTGAAAACATCTCACGCTCTGTTGGTAACAATATCCTTCATTTGAAAATTGCATACAATCAGATTACCATTGAAGACCACCATATTTACTCTGCTTTTACAGTGCATGGCATCAAGCATAGAAGCTTCTCTGGGAGGCTCCGAGGACTGTTCAGAAGGATTTAGGCACATTTGCACTTAAATCAGTTTTTTCAATGCACGGGACTAGTATCGACGGTTCTACACATCCTACAAGAAGCGCTTAAATGGGATGAACTGTTTCTCTCCCTTTGTTTCAATACAGAGACATAAGACCAACACAATAATGGCTGTTGGTTACCCGTTCTATCATAAACCTACATACTTATTTTGTGTCTACTTGTCTTCACGTCCAGTGGTTTCTCATCACCAGATATGGTTTGGAAACGTGGTAGTATTTCCTTCAAGAGCAAATGATGAACAGATTTCTATTTTATTCAATCGGTTTTACCGTAATTCGGCTGGTACTTGGTCTGAACTCACAAGGATGTGAAACAAATCATAATATAAAGGAATAATGTATAAATTCAGCAGTTGTAAACTTGAGCTTATATTTCATCTTCATCGAGAAATTCAATAATATTCATAAGTCCCTTGTTCCAATTTTCTCTTTTATATATAAAAAAGAATAACATACATTATATATGTAATATATTACATACATATATATATATGTATATATGTATAAATATATAAATGGATGGATGGATATATATATCCATAACATATTATGAAGTCGACCTCTTTTACGGCCACAAACCGCCGATGTTAATGGTAAGACAAAGTTATATTATTATCTATTTAACTGCTAACAGTTCCTGAGTGTTGTTGACATGCCAACAAGTTTGCAAACTTACGCAGTTTTGAGGATATAAATAATGTCTTGCGAGATAGAGAATGCTTTGGCATAAGCATTTTTAAGGCAGAACCGATTCGTCTTTCGTTGTGGTAGTATGCCGCAGTATCTGATGTTTTGGAGTATTATATCAGAATATATAGTTCAATCATACTTACCTATGGCTCTATATCCAGCACCAAATGCTGTGTCCAATCCTAGAACAATCTCATCAATAATTTTATATGTTCCGTCTGATTTTGAGATTGGTGAATAATTTTTGTCTTACAAAAAAGGCACGGAATTTGATATCCATTGTACAGTTCGTAAACATCAGCCATCGAAACGTTCGAATTTCGGCGTCAAGTTTATCGTGCCATGACCTTGAATGGTCGGTTCAGTTCAGTCAGTCAGTCAGTCAGTTTGCACAGGACAGGAGATGGCCACGGCCAATC
>UZAN01054044.1:0-10098 GCA_900618425.1 Echinostoma caproni
ATTGGTTAGCCGGAAGCTGTACCGCGGTGCGTGAGTATTCGTTGCACGATCACCACACCTATCTCTCCGTTTCTATTCAACTTTGCCATAGATAGTGTCCTACAAATCGCGTTACATAACGAAGCAAACGCTAGTGTCGAGCTTCTTCCTGGGGACAGAGTCGTAGACTTGGATTACGCCGATGATATTGTCTTACTGGGTGACAATTCACCAACGATTCAAGAGCCGTTGAACCGTTTGGCAATTGAGGTTACTCGCTATGGTATGTCATTTGCACCTTCAAAGTGCAAAGTGTTGTTGCAAGATTGGCAGGAACCCATTCCTGCACTTTCATTGGATAATGACACTCTGAAAGTAGTCGAAATCTTTGTCTACTTTGGGAGTTGCATAATGGCTGGCGGTGTGTGTGAGGAGATATCTCAACGCGTGATCAAAGCTAGATTAGCGTTTGCTAATCCGCGGCATCTCTGGCGCCGGTGCGATATATCCCTCTCATTGAAAGGACATGTGTATTGCGCAACGGTACGCACCGTGTTGCTCTATGGCTGCGAGACCTGGCCTCTCCGAGCAGATCCCGTCCAGCAGCTATCAGTCTTCGATAACCGTTGTCTGCGCAACATCGCCCGCGTATGGTGGGAGCATCGCGTAGATGACGATGAAGTCAAACGACAGGTACTAGGACCAGATAGTCTTCCTGTGCGCAAAATAATTTCACAGCATCGTCCTAGGTGGATAGGGCACGTCCTACGAATGCCTGAGCACAGTCTGTCACACCGTGCACTACTCGCAGACATCGTTCCGGGCTGGAAGAAACAACAAGGTGGGCAGGCTATGACGTGGCGCAGAGGGTTGAAGAGATTGTGCTCGGGTCTGGCTTCTGTTGGGGTTTCTCGGCTCCCCGGCTGGGGCCCCAAAGATTCAGGTGGTCTTGGACTGGAGACACTGTGGGACATGGCATCGAACCGAAGTCAGTGGAGCGAATGCATCACCTCTTGTTTACAATCCCAAAAATAAATAAAAACGAAAAAAATAAAAATGGCGTGCAGTAAACAAACAAAAATATTGGTACCCATTGAAGTTGAATGTTTTATTTTCCTTATTTTTGTACCTATATTTTTTCTTTGGCGCCGTACCTGTAAAGATTGGTGAAATAATAATAATAATAATACTGAACACAACCAGGTCTGACGTATGGAATCCCTCAAACACACACAGTCACCCTCGTACATAAACATTCGCAGGCGTGCATTCATAGGTATGTCTATATCAACCAGTGAAATACTGAACCCACCCAGTGAATAGCTTTTGGCTTTTGATGACGTGTCATGAGGATTCTGATCGTCATCCAATTTCATTCTTTTGTACAAAAATCATCCGAGGTGACCACCACATTGGATAACACACAAACTCTGTGCAAAAGCCGTGCGTGTTATTAAACAGTCTTTGGTCTTTGTCCATTAGTATCCAAAATTAGAACGTGAGATAGATCAAGGTGCCATATTGTCTATGGTACGACCCCATCATTCCAGTGCAAAGTCTTGATATTTTGATATTGATACGTTGGACATGAAAAGACATTATGAATGACTACACATTAAAAGCTACTAACCTCATTCACAACTTGGATTCCAGCATCACGGGTGTTAAGTTCACTTGTTGTCATTTGTTTACAGTGATTCGTTGCATCCACCCGAGACACTGACATTATTCGGGGGAGGGGGGATTCGGGAGTGCGAACTGGTCTCACTAACACAAACATCTCTCGATTAACTAAATTTTGCTGCATATTTATTGCCCTAAAATTTTATGCGGTCCATTACTTAAAAGAGTCTCTCGCATAACGACGTATAAGCATTTCACAATAGATTCTTCCTTTTTCAGGCCACCAGACAGTAACCATCTCAACATACAATGAACTGAACGAACACTATTCCCAACATGTCCGGGTTATGTCTCATTTATTATTCTTTGATTGAGTCCATTTTGTTCTCGTTTCACCTGTCGCTCAGCATAAATAAATATGGGTTAAGTGAAACTAGTGAATGCTCTGTGCGTGTGTGTGTGTATGTCTATGTTTGTATGCGTGTCATAAAAAACGAGACACAGTGGTCATTAATCATTCTTTTCATTCGTCTTGTTATGCGCCCATCGGATCCTATTTGGGTGTACGCTGAAGTCAGCGAGCCATGTTGCTTTTGGGTATCCTGTTCAAAATACTCATTGTGGCTCTACTCTGCACACCGGAAGTGGTTGTATAGTGTGCACAGTTTTCTGCTGTCCAAGACTTGAATGTGATAGCTATTTGTAAATCAGCTGCAAACTGCCAGTTCCCGCTTAAAGTGAGCGGTCAGATAGTCAACTGTGGAAGGATAATGGAAACCATATCCGATACTCTCTGCATCTGTCACTGCATTCCCATTCGTGTCGTTGTTTCTTTGTCTGTCTCAGACAAGCGTGCTACCAATTACACAGTGTCTAATTCAGCGCTGATTCAGATTGGGATTCCTATGCTGTCTACAATACTGGTTGGTAGTGGGCCACAAATAGCGTAATGAACTAAAGTTGTAGAATATTTAGTTGAACAGAGGTCAGAGAGGATGAGTAGATGAGTGGACATGAGGATAAAACAAAAGGCTCAATTTCATTCCTCTTATAACAGCAACCCCACAATGACTCACCCTTGTCCAGTTAGGGTGGATCTATGTCGCTGTTCGATTTTAGTCGTAACCACAGGTCAGCAGTAATCCGGATTAACATACACACACACACACACGCGCACACACACACAGATAGGAAGAACATTTGAAAGTTCGACCTGTCAGTAAGCCTGGTCTAAGTTCGAAGCACATAACTGAACAGGACTGATTAGGAAGGAGACTGGTTGACCAGGTATGGTAATTGACAGCTGAGAGAATTGAAGTGGTCTTGCGCATCATGAACTGCTGTTGAAACATAGTCCAATTAACATGAAAGATGCGAGGGAAACACGGAACCAAGTTACGCAGCATGACGCATTAGTCACACAAGGACGGGTGTAAGGGAACCCATCCGCATTCCAAGTGATCGGGTAACCCTGATCACCCGTGTGATATTGCGAATATGCAGTAGGACAATGTTCGCAATTAGCTGCATTGGGCAATTTTAACCAGCATCTATTCTGGTATTATTTTCATACACTTAATCCTTTGTAAATATAGTTCATCAGTAATAATTGCTTTATTTACTTCCCATGAAATTCATTTGAGGACGCATTGAACAATAAACACTGAAATCCAATCCAATCTTAATTCTGAGCTATTCAAAGGTATATTCAAAGCTTCCCACGCCTTTCTGAAGTGCAAATCGTGTTTCATCTAAAGAAGTTTATCTGAAAGAATCCGCAAACACAACCCGACCTGGCAGAGTAATGGGGTAATTAGGACCATCAGCCGATCGATCGTTTCATACCCAATGGAGCTAAATAAAGTGGTTAATATGGACCAGGCGTTTCGCCCCATCTACGAGGTTCGCAGTCATCGATCTAAAAGGATTTTATCGCATTTTGACCGCAGCAGAATCGATCGGAATCCGCCTAAATACCTTCCTCCCCTTCCCGTATGATCACAAAAATAATTATTAAGATCACTCGGTCTTCCCTGGCCAATAATACAAGACACAGTCACCCCTCAGCACCATTAAGGAACCGAACCCATGCGTATGTGAAATGAATAAAGTTTGAGTAACATTTGATCGTGGAACTAGAATATTGATTATTTTTCTCCCCACTATATTTATGTATATTATATTTATATTTTCACAAATTGTAATATATTAATCTGTAGATGGACCACCGAATTGGCGGTTATTCGCTGCTGTTATATGTATATATATTCAAAGGAATTGAGCTGAAGAATTAGCCTGAAAATAATATAGAAACAAAAGAATCAATTGTTCTTTTTCTCCCATTGTTACGTGTGCCGACCGGGGAGTGGGGTTTTGACTGAACTGTAAAATGGCGCGCTCATAGAAGTCAGGCTAGTTATGAATACAAAATTATTCCTTCTATCTAAAGAGTTATATATTTTATTACCAGGTGCAGAGTGATATTTTAAATGTTGGCTTGTATTACTTATCAAGATGAAGGTATACTTTGTCAATGCGTATGATTCACTCCTTGCGTCAGATTCTCAAACACACTTTCCAGATATTGCAACCTGGCAGACAAGCTTACCTTGATTTTCTTCCCTAAAATATTGCATTGTAGTACCGCGTGACAGTAGCAAACGAAATAATACATCGGATCCCATTTCAACTCACCCCCTCGATGTCAACTTTTTCCGATTCCATGTCGGTCAAATGTACCGGTGCGACAACCAGAAAATAATGCCGTATTTTTCCGAATCGTTCGCTCACTCTGGTTAACTGTAAGAGGACTTGACGTCTGGTGGCGGATACAGCAACAGGAATCGGAGGCGCCACGAATGATGGTTCTGTTAAACAAAACAATGATGATAACCCAGTGGTCAATTCATAACTGACATAAAAATGCTGTATCTCATTCATCACGGTTATTGTATAATGCTTTCACTGGGCCTGGATGCCGATATGACGTCAATTTATCACGACTGTCATTATTATCATTTGAAAATGGATTTATGCGTACCTTCTTATACATGTATAATATCCGTTTGCAAAGCATGTACACAGGAGTAATATTCTTAATTTATCCCTCAGTTAAAGCGTGCAATAATGTCAATAGGTTTTCTGAATTTGTACTGCTTATGACATCTGACAAAGGAAAACTAGTTGTCGGATGCTTCCCAGCTTTGCATTGTACGTTCAATTAACCTTCAAGTTTGTGAACTAACTTGAATTACTTTGAACGTAGCAGTTCAAAATGCAGTGGTCGCAGGGCAGGTCTTGTGTACGAAGTAGCTAAATCGCACAGGACAGCCCGGGTTTTATCAGAGAAAGCTAAATTATACTTCTCACATAACCCTTCTTTTGTTTCTTCTGCCGTTAAAATGATTGATTTCAACACAGATACTTAGCTTTTTCTCACGTAGGGGAAATAAGGTGTGCAGTAAATAATTAGATCCAACGGGCCTACTGAAGTTTGGATGATGCAACTTCGTCCATCATCTTAATGACTCCCTATTCATGTACATATTTGCAGTCTCACTTATCGAGTGCGGTTGCCACTCCGCACTCGGAAATAAAGCAACAACGAACACAATTAAGAGTTTTGCTATTCTGGTTTGGATTTCACCACGTGATCAGTTGTAATTGCCCAAAGCACGCTCCTAAATGGACACGGGCTCTGCAGCGGTATGGCAGATACACCAGTGCAGTGTGGAGTAATTAGTTTTCTGGTTAAATTAATAAAATTATAGATTGAAAAACCATGCACCCACAGATCAAATGCATTTTTGAATTACTATTAGGCATATGGGAACAATGTCCTGAAAAACAATTAATCGATCACTACAACCTTTAAAATCCTAACCCAATAAATATGCATTGAATTCAAATTTTTGATGGAGATCTAAAAGGTTTTCAATCGAAATAGATTAGTGAACATTCTCTAAACTGTGACTGAACTGGAAGCAACCAATCATAAAATAAAGGTGTAAAAGCAAATGGCTGATAAACGGAAAATCATCGATGCAGCTGTTTTGGAGAATCTTATTTGTGCATCGAGAAAAACTCGAAACAAAGTGAAAAAAACGTCGAATTAGTTGCTTTTTTGCCCAGAAATGCAACAGATACGTTCTATAAAACAAAAGCTGGAAATACCATCACCTTTGCAATTTAAGATATTGATTTGTGGACTACTGCGATGAAAGCAAAGTGTATTATCCCATGAATGTGTGTTCAACGGTCTGAATAACCTTCGGGATAACAGAATACGATTGTAAAATCCGGTGGCCGAGTGGGCTGGATGTTCGCTTTCTACCTGTGAGGTTCCGGGTTCGATCCCCAGTTAGGTCGATGGATTCGCACTACTGATGAGACCCAACCAGGTCGAAACAGTTGGCCAGCGCTCTCGAGCTTTCCATTTCACGCTTCCTTTGCTCTATACACGACGACATTCCTCTTAGAAATTATGAAATCCACTAACTCGTTGCTAATCAATCGATTGTAAATGCAGGTTTTGCAAACTACCCTCCTCTGGAGACTGCGATCACACAATCGTTTATCAAGACAAAAACAAGTTATTTAAAATATCACAGCGACTCCAGCGTTGATTCGGCTGTGGATTGGGTAAAATGGGAACGTTCCAGTAAAACACTCATACAAAAATTCCATTTTACATTGTAAATTAGGCACCTTGTATTTAGCATATTGCCAGTTTAGGTATCACAACCGATAGCCAAGTCATATCGAGCAACTGGATCTGATTATATATATACGAAAGGAAAACCAGATATATATATATATACATATATATATATATATATATATATACCGACATAGTAGTGCGGTTTATGTCGCTAACGGTTGTCTGGTTTTCCTTTTGAACAAGGACCACGACGTCGTCAACAACAACAACAACTCTATCTTTTTTCCACCATTTTTCTTCCCGGTCCTTGGAGCACTATCCGAAGTTTGCGTGAGGGATGTTAATGAAATTTTCATGTTTATTTCACTTTTATTAATCCCCGGGGCAAACAGAGCACTATGGAAGCAGTTGTTGAAAGTAGTCTTGATTTCTGTTAATTTGTAATTAATAAATATCAGGAACAACAAAGCAGCAACAACAACCCGGCGTTCAAGTTACGAAGGGCACACCCCCACACACACCGCACTCCGTTCGCCGATTATCAGTCTGAGTTTCGTATCACCAAAGAAAGCATGAAATGTCCGACTCTCACGCATTGCTGCTCATCTGGTAATGAAATTTCTTACGCCATCACCACCACCACCTCTTCTCGCCTTTCTAACAATGCGTGGATGTCTGTCGTCTATGTTAGTTTAGCTATCCATCTGTGCCTGTCTGTTCATCTTTCTCTCTCTCTCTCTTGCGCGCGCGCGCGCTCTGTGTGCCAACAACTGATCTGTTGTCGAGCCATTTGTTTCGCCTGTGGCATGCGTACGTTAATACCTGTCGTGATCAGTTGGTCTATCCATCTATCAGTTCATCTATTAACTATACACAGTGAGCAGTCAGTTTGAGCTGCACACACGCACGCACACATACATCCGTTCACATAATTTGCTCTCTGGCCTCATACAAATGCACACAAACTTGCTGAGCCAGGGTAGAGAGCGAGGTATATAATCATCTCATCCGTCCTGTTTCAGTTCGCGATCGATAGCATCTCAAGCTGAATGATGCTCAGGAGAAAACACGAGGACGAGTAGGAGGTAATGCAACAAGGCGGTTTGGGGTAAGGTCATGTAATTCGGATGGAGGAAACGAGCAGCGTGCGAGACAAAATATTTATTTGTGCTCACTACCTAAGGTTGCGCGAATCATCCACACGGGGGATTGTGATGAGGGTGATGGTGATGACGACGACGATGCTGCTGTTGCTGCTGTTAATGATAATGATGGTGATGAACTGCTGATACGTATTTGCAGAAGTCAAGTCGAACCAGATCTCGACGTTAAGAATAACAAATCAGTATTATATGGCTTTAAGAGAATGTTTTTACAGACCTTGGAGTCTATGGGACTCAGTTCTATTCACGAATCAGCACTATCTACATAACCATAAATATCCCCAGAATGGTTCCCAAAATACGACACAGACAACGAAGACTTTTCGATCGTAAGGGAACAGATTCATTGAAAACATATTTGATACTGCTCTCCCCCGTTTATCCTGCTCGAACCACAGCCGTAGGTCATTCAGTTCTTCCATCTATTGGTACTGTGGTTTACTCGTTTTTCCATCCTCTCTTCCCGCAGATCAAGTTTGGAGGAGCATATCAACCAGGAGATTCAGAAGCCGTGCATCATCATGGCTGATTGGGTGAACTTCTGAAGGAATGATTAAGGAGGGAAGTTTATGACTGAAATTGAACACAAGCAGAACCGCAGCAGCGAGAAAAACCCAGACCAAAATCATGAATTAAACGGTAGTGTTCTGTCGCTCAAAATCACTTCGATTTCATCAAGTGAGACGAGCAGTTGCTGGGTGCTGAATCGGCTGCACTTGCCAAACAAAAACAACCTTTTCGGATCCTTCTTTCTTTGATCTTTTTCATCAACACAGAAAGCCATGCAAGGGTAGAATCGATACCTACAACTCACTCCGGTGTGAAAGCTCCATCAGTTTGATGCCCAACCAGAAGGCCTAAACATATCCTTCAAAGCTGATGTGGAATTTATCATCAGATACCGTTGCACAAGATTTCCTAGACCTATGCGGAACACCGAAGTCGTTTATGGTCGTCGACATTTTTCAAATGAAAGGTATTTCAGGAAACCGCACTTAATTGCTAAAAACGCTTACGAATCAATTTTATTTTTACCGCGATCGTGGTTAAATCCAAACTATTTCTCCCTATGACGTTGTGCGACCGGAAACTTAGAGAACCAGCAGAGATACTTAGACGCACTGGTTCCGGTACCTGGGACTCCTTCAAGATTTTCTAAGTTTCAACACTTTGATTGCTATAGTTTGCAGTCATCCGTCTTAACTTTGTACTCCACACACCTGGCTTCTTCTTAAACATCTTATTTATTTAGTACACAAAGAAAAAATCACTTGAATCCTCAAGGTTTTGGAATGCTCAAAAGACAGACCAAGGAATAAATTCCACTTGTTAAACCTCAAACCTTTTTCTCCCCTGGATGAATATGCCAGTTGATAGTGGATTTTTGAGAACCAGGAAGAAAGCAATCAGAATGCAATTAAGCGAGAAATCCGAGTAGCCGCAGTCGGATTCTGGCACACTATCATGGAGTCAGTGACGGATAAGTGGAGTTTCCAAAGTTCCTCCGTGCTCTTCTCTCACATTCCAGGAACTGGATGACATTATTCAATCTATCCAATTCTATCATTTGTTTGAAATTTCATGGGTTTTTAACGTTACACGATATCTCACTTTCTTTCAGGAATAGACAGTTATTCAGTCAGTTTTCCGCAATCGGTTAGAGACCATCTTGGGTCTGTGCTAGTATCAGTACAATGGTAGAAGTTGGACCTCTTTGTTGGGATTCAGTCAGTGCACCAGTGTGATGCTCGGTCACATCGATCGAACACCACTACATAAATCTTCCTATTGGATGGTACAAGACGTGTGTGATGAACTTAGGGTTCAAAGTATATGAGTAGTACCACTAGTCACATTCTGTTGGCGCAGCACTGAGGTCCCATTCATCTTGACCAGTTTGGTCTGAATTTTACTCCAGAATTTTGGTGCTATCTTTTACATCCTGATTATATGGAATGTATGATAGTAGATAGAAAAATCAGCGAAAATGGGTTTTCAGTCTGTTTGGAAACATTCAGATGCGAGAAGAAAGTTCATGTGATCCTTGGGAAATTATCTCCAGGTTGTTACCTAATGCGCATATTGCGGTATATTCATATTCCTCTTTTATTTCTAGTTGAAACAGGTGAGAAACGCTCACAGATCCCAATCAATTTTGGTAATAACAGGGGTTGACACTGTTGTGGAGGTGGATGAATATATTGCACGACGTCGCGTGTTGTACAATGTATATGTGAGCTTCTGTGTCCATCTCATTTGTTCACAGATGTTAATAAATTGCATGGGAATTGCATAATATTGCGATATGAACATGCAGATTCAAGGGGTTTTGACCACAACGTTGATAAGTTATTGTCTTTAGAACATTTATTCCGATGGATTCCCAGGCAACTGGCTTGAAATGTGGAAAATTGAACCAGTTGGTGACCATATAGATAATGCACGCGTGCGAGAACATAATAACGTTGTACGATTAACTTTGTCTTAAAAAAAACAAAGAAAATAGTCGAGAAGATCTTTACAACTGTTCAGACCTTGTTGGATCTCATCGGCAGCGTGTAGTGTGCTGTACTGTGCAAAGGCAAAGAGAAAACCGGTGTGGTCAACTGCCCGACAGTCAAGCGCATATTGTGATTTTATTCCATCGGTTAGATTCCGAGGTTCGAGCCCTTT
>UZAN01054045.1:2764-15912 GCA_900618425.1 Echinostoma caproni
GTTGCAATGCTGCTTATTAAGTTTCTACTCCACAGCTTCCCTAGGTCACTCTGAAATACAATCCTCTGGAAAATCTCTAACGAATTTTGAATGGCAAGGCCTTGTACACATACTTTGCTCCCACCCGTGGGACGAATACTTCATGCAAAATCACACCCACCTATCCGCTAAACTGCTTTCCTCTAATCTCTCAACCTGTTACACGTCAATCACTATCACCCAAACCACGTCCCGCTCGGTTCGCATTTCTTCTCTCGAGAGACTGCAAACGAAATACATAAAACTAAATAAGACCCATTCAAAAAATTAGGATTTCTCAGTTCTCTTACAGCTTCACCGCACTTCTGCAAGCATCAGAGCATCAGAGGAAACCCTGTTGAAACAAGAACTCCCTGCCACTTTACATATCCCGGCCACTCAAAACACGAACTCAGCATAAGATAGCCGGAATTTCATACCTCAGTACTGACGACAAATCCCATATCACTTCTCCCGACGCGATAGCTGGGGCACTTAACAGCTTTTTCGCCAAATCCAGGACTACGAATACTGTCATAAGCACCCCCGACATTTCACCTTACACTAAACACATTCTCTCTCGTCTGGATTTTACCCTTAAAGAAGTGACCCAACTACTTGCGAAGGTGAAAACATCCTCACGCCCTGGACATGATGTCATTCCACCATCACTGCTTCGTTATGGTGGAACTGATGTCGCAGCTTTATTATTTAAATTTATTCAGCCTATCCTTGAATCTTGGCATCTTTCCATCCCAATGGAAGCTGGCTCTCATCATCTCCATACATAAAACGGCCCACTTAGTGACCCCTCTAATTATCGCCCGATTAACCACACCCCTATTACCTCTAGAATACTGGAACGTTTGGTTAAACAGCGCATGTCTGACTACCTACTTTCCCATAATATTATACATGATGGTCAGCATGGGTTTTTAAAATTACGATTATGCACAACTTGCCAGTATGTCTTTTTGACATGTTAAACATGGCAGCCGATAACTAAAGTCTGTAATCGTCATACATCTTGACATGACCAAGGCCTTTGACCGTGCTTCTCATCCTCGTTTACTTGCAAAACTCAAGGCTTACAGTTTCGATGGTCCTCTTTTATCTTGGTTGACAGCCTACCTCTCGAACCGCACCCAAGCAGTATCCGTCGACGGTCATCTATCACAACCCGTTCCTGTCACCAGTGGTGTCCTATAGGGAAGTGTACTTGGTCCCTTACTTTTCTTTACTCTACATCAATGATTTATTTCCAGTCATCCACTATGGTGTTCCGTTTCTCGTCCCGGATGATATTTAGATAGTCTACGAATTCTACCCCCCATATCTTGCCACTGCGTTACACAACATTAACAGTGATCTAAAGCAACTTGACTAACGGTGGAATTCTCAGCATTAAAATGCTGCTACACAACTTACATACGTCTAGTCCGTCTTGAATCCCTCATGTTAAATCTTGCACCTATCAAATCCAGCACATCTTTGCGTGATCTTGCGCTCCGTTACTCAAACAACATTAAGTTTTCTGAACACATTTCATTCCAAACAGCTAAAGCAAGGCAGATAATTGGTATGATTACAAAATCCCTCAAACTAAGGAACAGCATACTAAATGCCTGTGTATCCCACGCCAGACCGCGTCTAGAATACTGCCCCCTTATCTTCTCTGTCCTGTCCAAAGCAGATCGCATTAAGATTGAGAACGTCCGACGTTCTTTCACGAAAAAACTGATTGGTTACTCTTCCACTCTGAACTACATGGAACGCTGCATTATTCTACGGTTGAACCCTTTATGGCTCAGGCACATTTATCTTAACTTATGCTTTTTGTATAAGCTCCTTCATTGCTCAGTATCCCCTTCCGATAACACCTCTACGTATTCCCTATCCTCACCTTACCCCTATGTCATAGGAACCTTACACTTACGATCCCTCACGTGAGAACAGCAGTAAGGTCAAATTTATTTATTATAAAGTATTCCAAATTATGGGACAAACTCCCTATTGAATTCCGCAAATGTACAATTTGCTAAAGCACTAAGGGCACACTTTACCGTTAGCTTCATATTACAGTTGAACTAATGTAACATCCCTGTATACCGAGCATACGAAGAGGGCATTAAGCTCTGAACTGTGTTCACATTTATATCATCTCGTCAAATACACCGTAAACTTCGAGAATCCCAGAGTAGTGAAACAGACCACATTCAGTGAATCCTTGTGATAAGTGTTGTCACCGATTCAACACAAGACCTTCCTCATCATCAATAAACTCCAATGTTCACATTTCAACCCATATCTATTCAGTACACTGGTCGAGCTTCAAAGCTTAATCCGTGGAAGGCAAACTTTTCAGGTAGATTTGTCACCCATAATTTCTAGAGTTCTCGGTCAATCTTTGCATGTGCACACCTCTGATCCTCTTCCTCTCAGTGGCAAATGCTGACTAGCCAGCAGTGTCCACGTTTCAACCAAGTTCCAATCAGTACACCGGACGAGCCTCAAAGTTTGATTATTGCAACGTAACCCCCAATCGGTGTATACTTGATAAAAGTAATGTCACCTATCCACAACCTAACCTGTACGCCAATTCACTTGTATCCATTCGATGATGCATCACATTTGATCTCCTGACCTAACCTCTTCGTAAACATAGTACACCTCTTGAGTTTAAAAGCTCATGAAGTAAAATGGAAAACTCATGGTGATTGTCTTCTTAGACTACAGTACTCAAACAACTTACCTGACTAACTGTCCCACCCTCAGTTCACGTCTAAGCTTCCCTCTATCTGTGACATATACTGATGCAGCACCTGAGCTTATGTTGGTGCATTGGTCGACCTTCAACACTGGATTAATGCTGAACATGTTTTCAATCCGAATAATTGCACGTTTGTCCCCCACAATCTCTCCAATTTCTTGTCTTTTCATCCATGTTGATCTCTCTTAGCTATCTCCTCCCCGTGCCACAGGCTGACGAGGCATTAGTGTTCACCTATCAACTCCTCCCTAATTGCTTCACTCGTCAAAGCTAGATCTGTGGATACCAAAACTTTCAGGAGAAAACTTACACTAGACTCGTCAACCTAAATTCTTGACTTTATATTTCCTTCTTGTTGTGTTGAAACCTCTGGTTCTCTTCATCTCTCCATTTTTTGACCTGCGTTTTTTTGTGCGCACTTTCCTTTTAAAGATATATGTATAATTTCGGGCACCTACGCTCTCCGCATATTCTTTCACAACATGCTGTTCCCCTCTTCTCTTCTCACCCGGGTATTACCCACAGACTACCGAGTTTTGCCNATTCGGTTGGCTTGGTCCTGCCAAAGGCTTGGGGTCTACATACACAATGGACAATCTGGCTGCGGCAATGGTTGTTGGGCGCGGCTGTATCCACCGTTTAGACTACATACGTCTGCATTCCGGACCAGGTTAGGAATCACAACCCCCTGTCTCACCTACAAGGTGTTTCAAGGTTGGGTGTTTAGCTTGTAATCAGTTCCACATCAAAGCGACCAACGCCTAAATAACATATATAATATAAACCAGTCAGTCCGTTAGCGATGAAGCTCCGAGGCTCCTTAATCCTTGTTCAAGAAGTCAGTCCATCTGTATCAAATCTTGAAACAGTTTATTTATAATCCATTTGTCGACCTACTGTATTTCGTTGCATTTCCTTGGTTTGACCGCAGCTCTTCCTCTGAAATTCAAAAGCTTTCACGTTCACCACCCTCCTTCTATTCCCCGAACTCGTTTCCGCGCATTATCTCCCCAGCGGACATTTTCAACTCCAGTTCTGTCTTCCCCAATGTTCTTCATAAGTCAATCGTTTAAATCGATGTGATCTCCATAACAGATCACTCTCAGTACTCCATTACATGACCTTGTCCGCTTTGTGTTTCTTTTTCACCGCAATGCATGGTTACGTTGTCTTTTGTACCCATTTGAAAATTACGTTCTTACTTTCTTCTCTGTACATTAAATCTTTGTTTGGACCGTCATTTTTTACATTGTTGTACATTTGATCATGTGCATTAGCATGCCTCACGGGCTCCGTGAAATATACCGTTATTTTTAATAGTACTTGCACAACATACTCGTTAGGCTCACCAGCCTGCAATTCTTAATCTGGGATTGTGCTCCTCCCCCATGAATGGCAACAACAGCAGCCGTTTTCTAGTCCCTCGGTAGCTTGCCTTGGTCTAAGCTGGCTTGCTAAAAATCCCTTAGCGGTCCCGCTACTATATCCGCGATCGGTTTGACGATTGCCTTGTGGATTCTATCGGGCCCTGGAGATTTACTTATGTCCAGCTCCGCTAATATCTGATGAAACGCTTCTAATGACTCATAAATATTCTTTATTTCTGTGACTATTGTAATAGTAGTAGTAATTATACGAACGGAATTCCGAATGCCAACCACGCAATAGGAATCACCGGACACGAGTCAAGGATTAGCTGTCTCAGACTGGATTATGGAAGCACTGGACCGCAATGGCACGAGCTCGCAATATCCCAGGTGAACGAGACGCGAGGAGAAGGTTACAGGAATACTAGTACGTAGTTCGTTTATTGAAAGAAATGAGGGCGGTTAAATAATATGTACAAAAGAAGATTATTGGTTGTCTAGGCTTCCACCAATCGGATTGCAATACTGCTTGCATAATCTTGCTTCTGTTTGCACTGTCTTGGATTGGCTGGTACGATCTGCCAATGGCGTGTAGTCGGAAGCCGTACGCGTGCCATTGACGTCAGCATTCAAATTTGATTTATCGCATGTGCCCGAAAACTGTGACGCGCCGCTCCAGGGTATGAGTCATCTCGTAGGCCTGAATTACCACAATTTCCTCTGATGGAGGGGGGGGGAGCGAGATCCGGTAGTGCCAGGTCCTCGCGATCTACTCTATGCACACTACTGAGGTTTATGAAAAAGGCATCTACCTTTTCCTGGCCATCGTTGACGGTCATACCTTTCAATTGTAGAGGTCCCATCATCCTTTTATTGTGACCCCCTGGCTTGAGCGTAGCTGTAGTAGCGTTTCGGCTCCCTTTGGGCTCAGCTGGCTAGTTTCAACTCAAAGTCCCTTTTACCCTTTCTAATGAGCGAAACTGCTTCGTTACGCTGTCTCGTGCTTCCAAGGCATCTGGGAACCCGAAGGTCGAAAAGTTCTGCAGCTTCGATTTATACTTTTAACTGCCCTACCTACAGCGGCGTGTCGCCATGGCGGCTTCTTCCCTGAACCTCTGTGGGTTAAGGGAGCAAACTCATCTTGGAGGTTCATCAGGTTGTTTCTGGTTATAATCCAGCTTTCCTCTACCTCCGCGTGCGGCTCCCAACTGTAACAACTCATCTGAACTGTTTCAGCTCGGAGTAGATACACGTCAATCTTTCCAATCTTTCCTACACATCCCTTCACGGGGTCTGGGTAGTTTCAACTGAAGAGAAAATGATCACTTTCACCGATAGGAGGGAGATGCTCCAGACTTTTTCCTTCTTCCTCCTATGCTGCCATGATCAGGTCCAACAGCGACGACTGTTAGCCTTCTCGATACCTGGTGTTCTCCTTCACGTGCAGATAAAGGGCCCGGGAGTGAATCCATTCGAGGTAGCTTTCGCCTGAACCTCGAGGACAACTCCCTAGCTCCGAGTCAACGTACCTAAGATTAAATTCACCCATAACGATCAGTCTGGTCGAATTTTGAGCTAAGTTGTCCAGTACCTGGATAGTCTTTTGGTCGTCCAATTGCGTGGCACTAAAACACCTATACACACAGGAAATGGACATTTTTCTGCTATCTGAAATAAGATCCGCTGCAATCAGTTCCACATTGAGAGTAGGAACCTTAGCATTCGAATATACTGAGCACAAGTGGGTTCTTAGAAGCAGGGCTACGCCTCCTTCCTGTACGGAGCCACCCCTATCTGTTCTATAGGTTCTATTTCAAATTCCTCCTCGAGCGGGAAACCGGAGGAGAACCCAAGATTTTCGGGGCCTCTAAAACAATCTCCTCGAGTGGAGTTGCACATCATCACATCATCATCCTTTCAGAATATGATCACTATGTTCGACACGAAAACAGAAACACCAATCAAGAGACGAATCGTGAGGCATTACTGAATGTTATTGACTTGAAAGACCGAATGTTTTTGTTTCACTGCTTGTACACGCACGCCAAGATGGGCAACATTGTACCGTTTCCGTTGTGACTATTGACAATACACGTTGTCTCTCGACTCTGTGTTCTTCCTTGTGGATTTATACGACGACCGTTATTTCTCGTGTGTGCAGCTAACTGTTGTGTCTCCTTTTCATCCAGTTCGGTCCTGGTATAAACAGGATTGTGTGCGTGAATTCAGTGAGTCTCGTTCTTCCGCCCTCCTGTTCGTATACTACAAAATTGGCGGCCCTGCCAGCTGAACATGACAAAGAGATCCGCCGACGACTGTGCTGCTTTACCGCAATAGGTTTCCCTCATGAACAACGTGAGACGTCTTTTATCCCAACTAATGACATTGTTATCTTCCGCCATCGCAGGAGGGTTTGTACAAACCCACTCAGACCCCCCCCTCCCGACAAATTCCGTCTCGGAGATGCCTTTTCCCTGTTGGTAGCTGATGCACAAAACTACATGGATTTGTTTCTTCCCGCCGAACGTCGGAGAGTTCTGTTATCTCTCCCAGAAACAGAGGCGCATTCTACCGTACTGCAGGATGACATCTTGGATGAGGAAATAACGGACAAAAATAACAATGAGAAAAAGAATAAGAATAATAAGAACGATATATTTTGCGAAGCCCGCGAAGCATGCTAGTGCGCATGATCGAAATGTATAGCAATGTGAAAAATGAATGGTGGAGACAAAAAGTTATAGTACAAAGAATGTACGAACGTAATTTTCAAATAGGTACGTAGAATATCCTAAATCTGCTTCGCGTTGAAAACGAAACACAAAGCGGACGAGGTCATAAAATGCACTATTGGGGGTGACCTGTTATCTAATGCACGTCATCGTGAATGTTTGCCTTAACGAAAAATAAGGGCAAGACAGAAAATTAGGAGTTGGAAGAACAGCTCGGGAGAAAATGCGCGGAAACGAGTTCCAAGGACAGAGAGAGAATAGCGACGAAAAGAACTTCATGATTTCAGAAACAGAGCTGCAATCGAGCTGGAGGAGAGTACAGTAATTCAAAACCAGATGGCTTATAAATGAACTGTTTCATATGTCGGTACAGTTGGAAGGACTTCTGTGATCACAGAACAATGGGCTTCGGGGCTTCAATGTTAACGGAATGATTGTTTTTTATTTATATTATTGTGGCTTTGGTCGCTTTGATGTGGGACTGATTACAAGCTAAACACCCAACCTTGAAACACCTTGTAGGTGAGACACGGGGCGTGATCCTCAACCTGGTCCGGAATGCGGACGCATGCAGTCTAGACGGTGGATACAACCGCGCCCAACAACCATTGCCGGAGTCAAATTGTCCATTGTGGATGTAGATCCCAAGCCCTTGACAGGCCCAAGCCAACCGAATCTGGAATAAAAAGGGCAAAGCTCAGCAGTCTGGGGTAATACCCGGGTGAGAAGGGAAGAGGGGAACAGCATGTTACGAAAGCACACACGGAGAGCGTGAGTGCCCCGAAGTATATATATTTATAATTAAAAGGAAAGTGCGCACAAATAAACGTCGAAAAGATAAAGAGATCAAGCAAATCACTGTTCAACAACAGGATTCAACCACAATGTGAAAAGATAAATTCAAGAAGTGTATTATGTATGACAAGAGTTTAAGTCAGGATGCCATTTGTGACTTTACTTTTATCAAGTATTCACCAAGTGCGGTTGGTTCCACTTCTTGAGCTTTGAGACTCGGAAAGTGTACTGCATGTGTGTAGACAATAGAATACAATGTGAGCACAACTGCGGCATCAGAATGTGTCACAGATAGAGAGAAGCTTAGACGTGAACTGAGGGCGGGAAAGTTAGTCAGATTAGGTGTTTGGGTGCTATAGTCTAATGAGACAATCACCATGAGGTCTCCATTCCACTTCATGTGCTTCTAAACTCCAGAAGTGTATTTAGTTTGACGAGAGGTTGCAGCTTCACGGACGGCACCCGGCTGTTTAGTATAGCACGCAATTTCTGGAGAATTTATTGCCTAATGTATATGGAAGAAGTATCAAACGTTTCATCGAGTAGCTGGTCAGAACCCCACACCAACTTTATATGCTCGATCTTCGGAGATGTAGGATTCATAAAAATGTATCGGAATTGTTACACCAAGGAATTTGTTCAGTTCCCTCTTGAATGCTGATAAGTGACTAACCGCACGACCCTGTGGAGGAAGCTTATTCCACAGAAGCGAGTACTTGATCATAAAAAAGTTTGATCGCAAGCAGTTTCGAGAAAACGGTACAGAGACGCTCGTAACGAATATCTATAGTTATACTGATCTCTCATTTCTGGGAAGGCCGTACTACTCTTAAGCGTTATCATCAAATGGAGGAAGGTTAAATTAATTTTTATTCGGCTTGGCCATAAAGGTTCAATTATCAGTGCAATACATCTTTGTTTATAATTTAGGCAATTAGAAAAGACAAATAAGTGTTTTGTAAAGTAGCGTTGAACTTTCTCAATCGCTTCTCTATCGCACTGGGGCATATTAGTGCAAATTAATGTATATTCTGAATGTGGTCTGGCAAGTATCATGTAGACACTGAGTTCACTATCTAGGTACTTGAAAAATTTCTGAATCAGTCCTATGGCCCTGCGACATTTTGCTACTTGGACTTCGGCATGTTCCGAGAAGTTGAAGGAGCTGGGTTAATGCACATCCAAATCTCGTACCAAAGGTTTTTTAGGAATAGTGTCACCACTGGTNCCCCGGGGGGGGGGGGTAGAATGCATTTATGTGTAAGTATGAAACTTTTGTTTGCCGAAAACTCTATTAGCCGGCCATTGGGCCATGAACTGAGAGACCGTGGATCAGCGCTTATATTTTCAATTGTTCCAATCCGATTGGTAGGGTCAAACGTGTATAACAATTTTGTCATCAGCAGAAAAGAAGATTGTCCCATGACGGACTACGGTAAAAAAAAATCTTTGACATACATGAAGAATAATAAAGGGTCCAACATACTGCGTTATATAACTCCAATGGTAACTGGTTTAGGTTGCGATAGTGCCCCAATAATACCATCCACCTGGTTACGAGAATCCAAATGAGAAGCTGACGATAAATGAAGGAGGTTTACAATACCACAAGACTTGGACCTTGATAGTAAACGATTGTGATAAACCCGGTTAAAGGCGTTGGTCATATCCAGGTAGACTGTAATCACTGATTTATCATTATTGGCAGTAATAGTAATAATATTAGAAAAGTCGGTCATGCGAGCAACATTTCAAAAATCCATGTTGGTCTTTACTAATAACATTATTATTAATGAGCTGTTTAGTCAGCTTAACTTTTATTAGTACTTCCATAATTCTTGAAATAACTGAGGTGTGGTTCACTGGTCTATAACTGACAGGATCTTTCGGTGATCCCTTCTTGTGAATAGGGATAATCACATAGGTTTTCCAGTGTGTTGGGTACCAGCTATACTTCATGGATATATTAAAGATATCTGAAAGAATAATTTGGATATCAGGTCCACCCATCTTAAAGACGACTGATGGTAAGGAATCGGCACCTGGTCTATATGACAGTTTGATATTAGAAACAAGAGGGTAAATGCCGGCTGGGTAGAATGTGATATTCGATAATGGCCCTACTCCAGGAATTGTACCTTGACAACTGAATGGTGCGGTGTTGCATATCAGTGTGGAGGCGAAAAATGCACTTAGAGTTTCAGCTATATACTTTGGTTCTGTAATAAAAGTGTTGTTTGTAAACATCGTGCTTTTGAGCTGCAAGACCGTTGAAAAATCTCTGGTTCTTAGGTAACCATGGTGGAATTTGAAGACTTTAGATTTTAGTGTACGCAGAGCATTGCATTTGAATTTATATATATCAGGTACTTTGTCGGTGTGATAGAATTCAAACAGAATTCTAAAATGGAGTAGAGTTGACCAACTGCGAACTGAGCGTTTCCGGCCAGAAAAAGATGTCCCAGTTTTGGAATCGAATTATAGAAGGCAGCTTGTTCGAGTTAGCCAGATGAAAAGGCAGCTTGGGGGCAGAATGCTGAGGGACTCTCGATGATACAGAGAAACGAAAGTGAACTCTGGCATAATCACACCCGTGTAGGCTTCTCTGCACCAATGTACAGGTATCCGTTAATCCTAACGAAACAATCAGGTCTAAAGTGTTGCTCAGTCTCGTTGGAGTCAACATGCTGAGTCCAACCTACAAGTTGAATGCTATTCAAAAATTGCCTAAGATGACGTGGGGCCTTAAGTGTAATCCAGCATATTTCTGGTGCATTGAAGTCACCAGCTATCAGCTTGGGACCCGTAGGGAGGCTGCCCTATAAATTCAGATCAGTAATAATAGGCATGAAGCTGTTGGTACTTTGTCTAGGCGGACGATATTCACAACCTAACAGTAGCTCTTGACCCTCAACCTCGACGCTTAGCCATATGGATTCTTCTATATTATCTAGGATGGGATACTGAAAGCATGATATGGAGATGGCTTCCTTTGCATAGGTTAAGACTCCACCGCCGCATTTATTCGCTCTGCTCTTGATAAAATATTTATAGCCACATAATGCGATTGCACCCATTGGAGTATATTCGCTTAATCAAGTTTCCGCCACCAAAATAAAGTCATAGTCTCCTGTTATCGAGGCCATTGGAATATGGTTCATTTTATGAAGAATTGAACGTAAATTATTCAGTAATAAAGAGAAAGATCGACTTTTAAGTTTGATACTTGGAGAAACATTCGGGTTGGGGTGTGTAATTACTTGAGAATGTGAATGTGTTGGGGGTTCAACATTTTGTTATGGAGGGCGGGTGCAATCAATATGGGTTCTTGTATTTATTCTGGAAAACTTGGACGGGAACTGAGAAGGTACACCTTGGGATGAAACATTAAGGTCCGATTTATCTGGTGCAAGTTGGTATGATTTGGATAGGAAAATTGAGCTATTTGTATCTATGGAGGGAACGAAAAAGCGGAGCTTTGACTTCTTGTAACAACTGGTTAGTAGTATTTGAAAATGGTTCTGTCGTAATGGGTTCGAAATACGGAGGGGTAGGCTGAAAATAAGGAAAAGGTGAATAAAGGATTGCTTTAGGATAGGCTGTAAGGCTAGACATGTGGTGGAACTGGTCAAGGGATCTCTATCGTTTAGACTGTGTGCAGTGCAGCAGATGTTGACCTACGGGGTTAGTTGAAGTATTAGAGTTCCTTTAAAGTGAAATATTATCCGTCAAAAAGAGAGAATTTGTATTCATTGAGTGAGGTGATCTTGGATGGGATGGACCCGGATTGTACCTATGTGCCGGATCCGTTTCTAGATGTTTTAACGGTAATGCGCCAAGAGCTACTAAGGAGTTGCTATCTTGCACTTTGGAAAGAGTATCAATGCTGCGTTCCAAACTTAGGGATGGTAAGCATATTGATATTACTTCTCTAGAATTCAGTCTGGGACCAATGGGCACCAAAAGAGGGGTAATAGGTAGTTGTCTAGACGAGCAGTCACTTACTTTAGTCCGTTTTGCATTTTGAGGATTCGTAGGAGATTCAATGGGTGTGGCTGAAAGTTGCTGGCGTTTGCTGGGAGGATGCGCTGGTGAGGGTGAAATCGTGTTATGCAAGCCAACTGAGTTAACCAGTGTTCTTGTTACTGGTGACTGACGTTGGTACGAAGTGGGAATTGGATGTTTCAGTCTTGGAGTACAGAATGAGCCTTCTGCACTATTGTACCCCATAGGATAGTTGTGAGATGACTGGCAACCTCCCTTTATAGTGATGTCTTGTCAGTTTGAATCTTTATTGATTTAAACTTTGATGAATTTGCTATAGCAGGCTGTTTTCGGATGAATTCTTTAGCTACTTTTTCATCCTAAAATTGGAAAAGTGAGGGACATGCATATTCCTGCGTTCTTCTTCGCAGCGTAAAGGAATTACATGTACAATGTACCATGTTTGCTGATTGTAGGATTTTGATTTTAGCCTAACAAAGGTTTAGGCGTTCAGGTACGTTAGAAATCACAGCATTCTTTGCATTTTGCAAGCGTCTCAGTACCTCAGCAGAAACTAAATCGAGAAACTGGCTGGCTGTACTTAAATTCTGTGATCATGTGAGTGTCTTGGGTCCATTAAATATGTAAGGCTAGTTTTTCCGCAATGTTTTCAACAGAAGAGAGCGGATTCGTTAATTTAGTTAGATTACTGTGTCGGCAAATCAAAGGAACGCTAATGGGATCACCTATATCTGGATTCCTTGCAGTAGCTGTGATGCAATAGCTTGAAAATATTGCGTTACCAAGGGTTCAACCGAAACTTCGGGTCCGATATGTTGATGATATCTTCGTTATCATTAAACAATCGAAGATCGAAGAGGCACAAACAACGATCAACAACATCTTCAATGGCATAGATTTTACTATGGAAGAAGAAAAGGACAAGAAAATGTCATCTTTCGATGTTCTGGTGATAAAAACCGACAACAAAACACTGGAGACATCGGTTTATCGAAAACAAACCCATACGGACCACAGTAAACCTTCAAAGCAACCATCCAAATATTCACAAGTCGTTTTGCGTACGAACTCTTTTTAAGGTAGCCAGAACACATTGCAGCACAACGAAACTAAGAGAACAAGAAGAGAAGCATATCTTCAAATTATTCCAAAAAATGGATAACCAAGAAATTTCATATGGAGAATCTTGTACAAAACACAAAGAGAGCCAAATCAACGAAAACCATCCAACAAGAGGATAGTACCTGAGCTTACCCAACCGTGGGATGATCGGGTTCAACGTTAAATCCTGCCCTAATTTTCTTCTTTCATTCCCCTAGATATAAATAATTATGGCTAGGATTCCAGCCATTTTGAATTAAAACTCCTTTGTTTGTCTGCCCTCTTTATTTGATTGTTTGCGATAACAGAAACCAATATGCCCCTCAGATAACTCGTACTCGATGCTTCTCTTTAAACCAG
>UZAN01054048.1:0-15909 GCA_900618425.1 Echinostoma caproni
TGTAGAAGAAACCTATTTGTTGAAAGACACCGTCTTCCGGGTTTTTTGCGCGTCACTCTATGTGGATCGTTGTAGCCTGTGAAGTCAACAATAAGTGAAGCAGAAAAAGACAGTTATCCTAGTTGCATATCTTCACTCTTCTTTTACGAAATAGAATTTGTTGATCAAATAGGTAACATGAGATGGAAATTTCTCAGATGACGTGAAAAGATTCAAATCCATGATGTATTTAAGATCATCCGCATTGACAGCTTTTAGGTTATGCTCGAACCATGTCATAGTCGTTCACCCCTCCCCCCACCCCACCCCCATTTCTGTTTCTCCTGATCCCCTTTGACTTATCCTAGCTTCCTCTTTTTAAAAATTATCTGTACAATTGTGTATTCGATGAAATGAAAAGAATTCACCCACTGTCACTGTGATTATTATTATTACTGGACAAGGTAAGATATCCGATTTCAGTTTAAATAACTATTACCGATGCACTAACATGTGGCTTTATTGGTTGCTGTCCTTTGGCTAGAATTTTGAAAGAAGTATCACAATACCATAGGTAAATCCTTTATGTACGCTAGCAATATCAATAGACATAGAAGACATAAACGTGGCTATTATTCTTGCTATCAAATAATCAGATATATGAACATTAGTTGAATAGTTTGATAGCTACCCTCGATCGGTCGATAAACGTTCAGAAATATGGTGTGAAAAATTGCATGAAGTTTAGGTATTATTATTATATTATATTTCACATAACTCTGAATCCAGACTGTGTGCCAAACAAATCATGGTAAAATAATCGAAGTTTAGGTAGAACAAATATGGAATAACGTAGCAAAAATGGGATACATGGAAACGACTCCGTTCCTTGTTATGAGATATCCTTACGACGCAATCTAACGTTCAAAGTGACCAACTCATCGCAGCAGAATTTGTGTGTTCGAACTGCAACCTTAAAAGAATCAAAATTTGTTCAGCGAAATGAAGAAAATTCACCGTTGATTTTCGACATTTGCTTCACTGTCATATTTTGTTTTCACAACTTTTTTTAATCAAATCCTTCCCTTTTGCATTACAATATAAAATAGAAACTCCTATCATAGATCCTGTCGCGTTGGCACCATAATTGTTCGCCTACCGTTTGAGTTTCGTATTGTATTTGTATCACAGGGTCAGTCTTTCATTGCCTGCTTTCCCTTTCCCAAAATAGTGTTTGTACAAAAATGAACTCAACAAAATCGAAGCAAATAATAAGGAAGAAAAGATACAAAGATAGATTGTACAAACTTTTGCATAACCCTTACGAAGAGTAAAAAGAATTGGAGCAAAGAGTTTCTACCTCTGAAGCGGGAAGAAATTAGACGTTTTCTGTTAATCAAAGTTTCAAAATTTTTTGTGGTTAATTTCACGATAAGTAGGAATTTTACTCCCCCAAATCATGCACCTCTTTATTGCCTGTTGCTTTTGCTTACGGCCTTTTGGTTACCCATATGTATGACGAAAGGAAAAAATGGATAAAAATTAATTAAAAAATACCATTTTCGTCCTCCGCTCAAAACAACTAGGTCTGACAACCTTTAAAAGTAGCCACCGGCTTCAATCGCGTACATTTGACCTTTCACGGACCACCGAACACCGTGGTAGTACCAAGGACGAGTCAGCTCACCAAAAACTACAACTTTTCTCTATTCTCTTCCTTTTTGGAAATGTGGACCAACATAACCCATGACACGCTCCAAATATAGTCTGGATTTTGCAAATTGTTGACTAATAAGTATCGTTTAGTGTGGAATGCATGATTTCAAAGTTTTACGATATTGGAATACAATACGAAGAAAATAAAAATTCCATTTCCGATAGCTGAACGTCAAAATAAGAGTCCATTTACAGATAACAAAATACGACATACTTTGGTTTAATGTAAAATTTGTAATTCCACCTGTTGGCATACTAATTCCATTCGACTCTCAACATTTCCACCTAAGTGCACTGGGCACTGCACTGTTTGTTAGTGGTGGTGGGTTATTCTCCGAACTTGTGTGATAGACAAAAATCAATATCCATATTTACAAGTCAAACCACGTGACCACATGGGACTGCAATAAACAACAGAGAAGTTTGCTAGAACCGGTAGTGAGCCAATGGTTTCGTTCAGTCGTATTCAAAACATTGAGAGTAAGTTGATTAACGAACCAGTTTAGACATGCTTTTTAAGAAGACTCAAGGAGGCAGTAAGTGAGATAAAAAACTACAATAGCTTACCGTTGTAGAGAGTGACTAGAGGAAGATTGCAGGCATGAGGGATAAGCAGCCAACGCAGAGAAAAGTAAATGAATGTACGCGCTTAGCCATCTGACCACACGGGTTGGCTTTAATGATTCACTTTAGGACTAAAATTCACAGCTGCCTCATGCTCTAACGGACAACAAACAGATTCCCAATGCATACTGATTGATTTGATTTGGGCTCCTGTGGGCTTCCGGCTAAACAAAGCGTTGTCTGAGTGTTGATTAAGGTTTGATAAAATGACTTTGAAGTATTGCTGAACACGTGTTCGTTCAACAACGGTTTTACAGCGCAATTGAGCAAACGATCAAGTCCTCGCGTGGTAGAAGCGGGGAGTCTTCGCTTTAGAAAATTGAAAGACTGGGTCCCCTTTATTCATCGCATCAAAGCCACATATGTCTTCTTTCGGCTTTGATGCGATGGATAAAAGGGACCCAGTGTTTCAAGTTTTTAAAGTATTGGAATCCAACGCAACGCGAGACCACGATGCGTCTTATAACTATCCTGGAATCATCGAACGGAAGTGGTTGAACGAAACGTCTCTGTTTCTACTACCTACGTCACCGACAACTGCAGAACTGGAGATGATATGAAATGACCGAACTCTTTGTGAGCCTAGACTCATTCTATTCACTATTAACCATAATAACCAAATAAAGAAATCCAAAATAAAATAAATAAACCAGAAAAAACAAAAAAAAGAACAGAAATTATGATTATAAAAAATAATAAAAGGTCTACTGCACACCGAGCACGAAAAGCCCACCACGCTCTCATACATCGAATACCATACAGCATGCACCCGAATATATCTAAGCAAACCACTCGCCATTTGCAGCACACGAAGGCATACAAGATAAAAACATCGTACAAAAAAGGTGACACGATGCTCCCTTTGCTGGCCAGTGCCGAATGTGCTACAACTGCCGGTCTCTAATATGAGTGCGAAAGTGCGACTCCACAATGGTACTGTTAGTTTCTTATTCTTACCGCTCCTCCCTCTGTAAACCTTTTTGACTTAACTTTAAACAGTATCACCTGAAGTAAACACCTGGTATTGTTGCTCACTGGGGTAGCTGTCCGAATCCAGAGAAGGTAAACGAATCAAGACAACCCACGAAAAAATATTCACATCGTAGCACCAGAGGAAGTCCCAAATCCTACTGGTGTATGAATCTGGGCGGCGTTAGGCGAAAGCCTGTTTTCGTCTTAGAAACCTGACCTGACTTGAACTACTAAATCTATGCCCAACTCCCTACCGGTGGCCTGGAGACGCGAAAGGTAGCATACAGTTCTGCATTGGCTATACGAGTAGAAAACAAGAACAGTAAAAGAACTGCTTCATGAAGCACCAGCTAATAATTTATGCCAGATTTGGATGTTTTCATACACACTTAATCATATGCAGTCAGATATGATCGTAAATTCATCAACTACTCACGCAGGTATGTGCTGGGAACAACCAAACGTTTCTATTTTAGAAAGTATACAGTAACGTGTAACAGAGTTTGAGGCACATGCAAGAAACCTGGCTAAAGCTCATACCACAGATTTCACAGGAACACCAAAGAATTAAGTCGCTTAATGCACTAGAGAGGCAACCAAATACAAAAGGAATTTAATCATTTTACTGACAAATTTCGCGGTTATTCTGAAGTGTTCAGAGTAGAAATTGGAGGTCTGAGAGCGGCACGTTATGCCAAGTCAATATCTCCTGACGCTAGAATAATGGGAGGAAATTGCTTGGCAAAACTATTGGATCTACAAGGCTTAAGAACAGAAGCAACCACGATGAGTCTCCCAAATCCAGGAATAAAGCACGTAGAAAAAAGTCGTTGAGAAGCTAAGCAAAGGCGTCCGTCAGAAAAGCGGCCTCATGCTATAGAAAGGATGATAATAAACCACCAAGACGAAAGAACCCCGAACGTTTTCACTATAATATAAAATCATATGGGTGGTAGCTTCTGGACTACGTGAAACTGCTTCATCATATCTTGGATGTACGACTGCGTTGGTTATGCTTTCAGAGCATACAGAACTACTCATTGTTCTTGTTTTCTTCCCACCCAGAAACACAATACTTTTCCATGGTTGTCTGATATGGTGACTGTCTGGGATTTAGCGGGCGTACAATATGTCGAATTATTTCATTTTTCATTAAGGTGGGAACGAATCCTAGCTGTGGTGAACCCCGGCTATAGTGGAAGTGTTTCTCTCATCTACCAAATGATTTTTATCTTCATTAGAGAGAAAGCGGATTCCACGGAGCAACACATAAAAATTTGAATCGACTATACAAATTAAATAATAAACGTTTTGTATGAGGAAAGTTTGAAGGAGAACCACAGGGTTGCACAGAGCAGATATATTGGGCGAAGAAGAATGCTTTCAGGTGAAGTTATATAGAGATGAACTTAATTGGTCTGCCTGAAAGAGTGGAAGCAGCCCGGAAGTTCATATTAGGCTTTCAGAGAAGCTGACAGTGATTACAGGTTGAAACAGGAGCACACATCTTGAGGGAGAATAGATCCAAGTGATTGGTGCCTGATACACAGATTAATCCACCAACGATAAGGTGTAGGTTGTGCTCTAACAGGGAAATAAAGCAGGGTAGACTGGAGTCAAAACGAGTTTAAAGGGAGGTTTTTATGCAAAATGGGACCATATAATTTCGTTACAAAGAGGCGTCTTATCCTTGGATGGATCACTACTATTCAATGAGAATGAATTAATGATTTCTGACTTGTTACACTGCGAATAGTTAGTTGATATAGGTAAGCACCTCGCTTCCGGATTGGTTCCTCTTGCAAAAGAACTTGTCGGTACATGCTAATGGACATTAGCCAGTCACCAAAAGGTGGGTTTAGTCCTGATTCCTGTATGTATCAATAGGAATCTAAGGACAGGAGTCGAGCCTCAAATCAGAAGTTTTGTGGACAGAGGGGGCATTTTATCACCCATTAGTGACAGGATGTATACTTTGGCTGAAGAGGTGAAGTTAACAGTAACCTGCGAGAAGGTACGAGCTTTTTGTATTAGGTGTGCAATCCGTGCTAAGTATGGGTGCTTTGATCAAATGAAAGAGGAACAATATCATGGAAGTACTTGTGATTCCGATCGTGTGCGACAGAGTATAGAATTCTTAGTGAAAAAAATTCTCGAATTAGATATGATGCTGCTGGTCCCAAATCGCAGAGCGTAATCAGTCAAGAGGGGTGTCCGTGATTCAATATTTTCCTTGAAATTGGAATATTCAGTACGCTAACGATGAATTATTTGTAAGATTTTTTGTGAAAATACATGGTTTCTCATGTTCAACAGAATTTAACCGTTGGGAGTGAAAGATGCTATATAATTTGGAACAAAATTACCGTAAATATAGCAATGAAGTGACGCTGTGTAACTGTTTTCTTTCTGTGTTACAGCAGTTGCTTTCGTATGTGTAGTGTACGGCATATGTTTCGCTTCATCGGTTTAATTGTCAGAAGTGACATACACAAAGTCATGTTTGAACATGAAACCAGAGTTCTGCGAGTAAATTAGAAGCTGACATGCAATAAAAAGCTTTCATGTTGCTTATATCGTATCCCACATTCGTGTATTCTTATTATTCGTGCCTGATCTTGTGACGGGTTCTCGCAAATTTTGGGTTGAGTTGCGTATTTTTCTGATACATCATTATTTACCACTATCGAATGCATTCGATTAGGGCCTTTAATCACTGTTGTGCAACTTCATCCGAAATGACACAACTGGTTCTAGGTTGAGTGTCGAAAGCAGAATACGCAACCAGGAGAACGATGTAGCTTCAGAAACTCATCAGGTGTATTGCACAATCCTGTTGATCTGATGTCCATAGGAGCGAAAAGAAATTCAAGTGTGTGTTGGTGCATCGGAGTGTCTAGCGTACTACCATAGCTGAACAACCACACCTCGAATGTGTAAGGATAACCATGGCAATGCGATACGCTATTGTCACACTGAGACCCAAACTGCCATGGAATAAATTTAGTTAATCGATTGTAGCGGGGTACCAGAACCCAACTTTACAAGCCAATTAGAGGAAAATAAAGCATATACACACAAACAGACAAACACACAAAGATATACAAGAATCTATTAAACAATCGCGTGAACGCAAACAACAAGACGGGAGATAAAATACAAAATGCGGAAAACACGAAAGATCGTTGTGATATGTGTTACTTCGTTGACATTCACTTTGATCGGATGGTTTCTTCTCCAGCAACACGACGCAGAACATGCACTGTCTTTGTGAGTTACCATATTATGTCTACTGAATTTTCTACCCTTAGTACCAATTTTAGCGAACCTAATGGCATATTAAGCGGTTCTATTTAACCTAAGTTCATTATTGATAGTTTAATTGACTGAAATTAGGATGTAGATGACAAACTCTAATGTGAAAATATTACTTGTGTCCTTCAGCCTCGTCAGTACCTGAAACAAACCACACAAACCGCCTTACAATAGTGTGCAGCAGTTGGTGGCAAAGAATGAGGATAGCACTTGGGAATATCATCAGTGTAGTAGTCCAAGGTTACCACAATAGGTAAGTTTTAGCGGACGGTGTTTGAGTGATAATGGTTATCCCCCGGGAGGTCTTTTGTACCATCCTCGTCATCACCGCTTAACTCCCGCCAGTTCTCTTCCAACCCCATGATAGCCCTCTGACTGAAAATTTACCTCTTTCAGAAAATTGTTTGAGCAATCATGCATTCAATAAAAGGGTACCACAAAATGAAAGAAAGAATACGTTTACCCTATCATAACAGAGTCCAACTTCGTCGTTTCTCGCTTCATCCTGAACTCTGCAGTCTTGTTCGTCAAACCCAGTTATACGCCGACCGGAGAGTGCATTTGTGAACGTAGAACCAATCAAGTTGGTTAGATTTAGTTGAGGGTTTGTTTTTGTAGGGCGGATTTTATTGCGTTGTGTGCAAATCACAGTAGCTCCTCCACTTCAGCGGGCCTAACGCCTGCTGACATATCCTATTATTGCCTTCAGGAGGCTCCCACAAAACGCTGGTGATCAAGCCTGGACAAAAGTCTTCCTTGCGATTATTACTCACTCTCGAATATTGCATACTCCGATTCGAACTGAGAACCCACTAGGTAAAGCAAAATCCGGCAGAAGGAAGACCAACCGTGGATACAGTTAACTTTGGTATAAAACGCATCACAGCGAATAGCACTACCGTCGATCTATCTATCTATCTGTTCTCTGACTAGATAGCCTCTATATCCCCAACGTTAGCTTTAAAACATTCAAACAGTCAAATTTCGTATGCGTCAGATCATCAGACTGGATGAAATTCCGAGTTGCTGGTTGTCTGCCTGTATCACTGTATACTGCTCAGCACTCAGTGTTAACTGATCTTGCTGCACAAGCATCACAAGATCCCAAGTTCGCATAGCGATCTCGGTGTGAAATGAATACGCTGTGATTACTACAGGGGACTGAACTTCATGTTTCGAGACTATTCGTCGTGCATGAAAAATACAACATTTTGTGATGTTTCTAGTTTAAATAACCAAATGTAAAACAATGGATCTCCGCTGTCTGATGATTTCTCCAGTTACTCGAAAACAAATACCACACTTTAGTGCAAGCCAAATTCCATCACTGTTGTCGGACTGAACCATGCCGATGACTCTGGGGAACCGGTGCTCATGATTCCAGTCGTAAACAACATTTGGAAACCCGCTTTTGAAGCACAGCTTTATCGTCAGCTCTCACTGCAACCACGTGATGAAGGCCTCAATTGAAAGCTAAGTAAAAATCTGTCAGCGTAACGATGAGCTCTAACGCGCACTGAAAACAGAAATGCTCGCCAGACTAATCCCTCTCATGTCAAATATAACGTGGCTTAAGGGTGTGAAAATCCTACCAAGGGGGGTTGCTGGTATAGGTCACATTAGGCTCCTGGTTCCGGACCACATCACCAGCCTCAACAACAGTTACAAACACCGGGTGATAGGACTGCATACTATTACCAGGGGCCCCTGTACGCGTATCCACTTGTTATGCATAATAATTTGACTTTCATTCTGAATGCATTTCCCGATATTGATCCTCGAGTTTGACTTCCTTCACTTTCTTCTGTATTGATGGTTCAAATTGATAGATCCCGGACACAATTATATGTGGCTCTTAACTATACAATGTTATTGGTTGTTCGGAAAGAAGAATAAAACACTTTAAGCACATCCCCAAGATGCCAACTGACCTACACACAGTCTAAGTAATAAATGAAAATAATGACCGATCAAAGCAAGTTTAGAAATGAAAGAAATTACAGCTTGGTGCATTGACCACAAAGTCTCGCTCTGATCGGAATTTCCAGTCAAAATTAGTCCTGCATACACGGGAAAGAGGAAACTCTAAGTGAACATTATGGCTTTGTCTGTGCTCCATAGTCTATCATGTCTGCACCTTTACTTACTGCGAATATCGCATCAAGTAAAGTGCTGCAGCCCTCAGTTTCTTGAATCCCTGCAGATCGCTTGATTACGATACGATACACCCCCTAGCTTGAAGGAAATGGTACGAACCATCTCTTCAACACTAGCTAGGCTATTTATTTAATCAGGAAATATGGGGACATTGCTGACTGAGTGTAAAACTGCGGTCGTATTTACATTACTTAGGAAGGTAGTTTTTAGCAACCCTCACCACAAACCCATTTTATGTAAAGGGATGAAGCGAATCAGCGCTGTGCCTCTACGAGGGGTTGTTTCACCCACCAGACTACTGTGTTCAGCCTAGCACACATGACATCCGATGACATCCTGTCTGTCGAATCTGCTACTTGTTCACGAAGAATGTTCGTACACCAAGCCTGCTGGTCATGAAACGGAAGCTGTCTTCATCGGTGTCAGCCAAACGTTTCACAAGGTGCCTGCCGCACAGGAGATTACTGCAGAAGCTCTGAGTTTGAGGAGTATGAGGACCATTGATACTTTGTACTGACCGTTTTCTCATCTTAAGGAGGTTTACTTTGAAGGTTCATAGTCGAAACTGCGGTTTTGTTCGCCGCCAATAATGTGCCGCCGAGTCTGGTTCTGAGCCCAGTGGTTCCATGGTTTGTCTATTCGTCGTATTTACGTGAACGATGTAAAGATATAAAGATAGTCATAAGGACCCTTGTGGGATATTGCATTATCTAAGCATACTTGGACAGGTTGCTTCCGTGGACCATGAGTTGAGAATCACGGGTAAATGTCACTAAGTGCACATACATGAGACTGCGGTGACAGACTATTGTATCTGTTTAAAGGAATAATGGCGTGCTACTGTGGTCAAAGCTGACTGAATAGGATCTCGTTGTCATGGTCACCTCCACAATAAAGACGGAGATTGAAACAGTCAAAGAGGCCGTGGCTATAAACACGTGTTAGGTTCGATTCGTAGATCATTGGGTAGTTTGTTGACCATGAATTTCAGAAATACTTTCTGCCTCCTAGATGGGCTCAGGGTTCAAAGACGGTGGGTTAAATTTAAACCTATACAATATTATAAAAATAGTGAACACTGACAGCGATAATCCATATGACATGTTGCTAGGCCTCGTGGAAACAGTACTGAAGGTTGGCCTCACGCAATACACTTGTTCTTGGTATGCTACTGAATGTTTCGTGGGATTAATTTGCCTGTGGTGATTTGGAGTCAGAGATTTTCCGGTAACTGGAGCGTGTCCAATAAATAACACTTTAGAAATTGGAATCTATGGGAATGCTCTTCTATTATTATCTTTCTGAGGAAGCGACTGTTCTTTATAACTTTCCCCGTCCGAGAGGATAGATCAGTAAGGACGGGATTTAAATATAATCTAGAAAGGCACTTGGTGAAACGGCGTCCAGTTATGGACATGTAAGCTGTGTGGTGACGACAGCGGTGGTGACTAGGCTTACCCCGAGCGTGATTTTATCGAACTTCTATTCCAGAAGATGAAAATAAAGAAGATGGAAAGCTATTTATTGAGCCCCATGATGACCGGAAATAAGAGAACATATGTTTTTGGTCGTAACTTTGACTAGCCAAGCAAGCATACATTCGTCCACAATTCGTGATCTGGGTATCATAGTGGGCTTATCCCCAAAACCAGTGTGATATCTAACTGTAAGACTATTCAGTCAAACTGCAATGATTATTCCAGAGAAAACCCAAATTACCCGATTCTTCTGGACTTCATTTTGCCTCTAGGTCACGAATTTCCACGTCATTTCTTTGCGGCCATCAATGGCAGTCAAAGAATGTTCCCACATTCCTCCACCATATCAGGCAGAACTTATACAAGGCACATCGACATTCACGTTCTGGTCAGACAAAGACGCTTATAGAACGATCACTTCAATTGCTCGCACAGTTGCAAAGCGAGACACAACAAATCGCGGATCATTCAATCCCATCTGAACCTGTGGAGACCACAAATGAAGTGTGTCCAGAATTCTGGGACTCTACACGTCCAGATAAAATATGGCTTCAAAACATCTATCGCACTCAGCCGTGCAATCGAATACCACTGGAACAGTTGGTGGAAATAGTTTTGTATATGGAAACATGCACGGGTGCGCACAATCTAGTTCACAGAATTCACGCAGTCTATCCCAAAATCGTGATCCATCTGGCTGTCGGTCTGACACTAGATTCAAACGACACGATGTGCAAATCGCTCCCACTGAACCAGACGTTATTTGGTGCGAAGGAGAATGCACAGTTATGGGTTCAATTGGCTGAACGTGTACAGACCAAATATGTACTGATCGGTCGAAATATGGTCGAATTTACACCGTACACCGATTTGGATCGGCTTTTGCGCGTGATGCATCAACTCCAGGCAGACGTAGTAGGTGGTGCTGTGAGATTGGAACCGGACGGACATTGGTACGCTGGTTGCTATCAGGTAAGAAGACGTGTGCTGTGTTAATGGAACTGTGTATAAAACGATTCAGGGCTCAGTTCATTGGATCTGATGTATTAGACAACTAGTCCTGTGATGAATGAATCAAATAGGACTCGAATGATATCCCAGTATCGTGTTATACTGTATTATTACTCATGTAAAGACAGTGGCTAACCAGCTGTTACTGATGCTAACAAACTCAAGTTTTGAGATCAACCAAAACTTAATTCAAGATTCGTCCACTGGTAGAGATACAGCCATTTAGGAAGAAAATCTTGCTATGTAACACCTCTCGGGAATTCGAAATTTGAATAAATTCCAGAAACTGCGACATACCATGTTGGTCAGTAGTATATGCTTTTAAGTAGTATGAAAAATCAGGATCGATTAATACTGTTATCTCCGTTAGTTGGTCCATTGTTTATTATCACCTGTTGTTTATTTAAAGTATAATTCAAATAGGCGTAATCACATAGTCTCTGGTTATCGAAGAAATGTCAATATTTTATGAAACACTCAGTGTGATACTATAGATACTATAGAAAGTTTTCTCACTCAATTACCGAATGTCAATTCCAAATATTTCCCCATTCACTTGCATGGTAAAGGCTGACCACCGAATTGAAGTACATGAGGTAGAACATAATCTAAAACAGTTTTCGCTAACATGACATCACAAAATTAGGACACAGTTGACGATGCAGACTATAGATGAATTAATGTGTAATTCGTTAGAAAGAACGCAATCAAAAGAAACAACATAATAGGAAAACTGTTTAAACATCTGTTACAGTTTATACGTAGAACATTGACTTCTTTTCAATATTCCAACCTCCCATTGTTTTCTATGCAATCTTCGCATGCTTTTCTGGTGAGAAATGGGGAACCATGATATCTGCAGATATCCATTCTTTCGTTTGTCCAATTTTGTTTTTTCCGGTGTACCAGGTGACTCAATAAACCAGAAACACTGCGGTTCATTTCTACTTGCATCTGGTGAAACTGTTTCAAGTGGTAAATCGTGATCTTACAGCCGCAAACATAGCCGTGGCTTTGATGACCATAGTAAAATAAATGACCAAAAGGGCTGTATAAAAGCATTCCACTGTCCCGACAAGATGTATTTGCTGCAAAATCATAAATGTTTGATTGTTGTATAAGGATGAGTAGCAGTTATCCATGATCCGAAAAACGGCGATAACTCTGTATTGGGTGCTCCATGGGGTATTAAGTTGAGATGGGTACAGTATTCCTCTAAATCTTATCACCAACTATCTCAAATATCCGGATCGAACGGATGCAATCAGGATGTGAAGAGATGCGACGGGTTGATCAGTGCAACAATAAGGATAAGAACTTATACGATCAAGCTGAGTAGCAAACGAAAAAACTGCAGGTGACAGATTGTCGCGATTGGCATTGTGAATTGAATGTAATAGTCAACCTGGGAATGACAGAAAAATGTGACTTCTGCTAGTTACTGATTAGGTTCTAATTAGACCTTAGTATTCAGGTGAAATAATGTTAATTATTTCACTGTACCCTTATATCCTTGTTATGCATCTCTTCAAGTGCGTATTTCAATGTCAGAAATACTTAGGCAATCGCACTTGATTCAAAGGAATCGGTGTAATTTGAGGGAATCGCGGCCCCACTGAAATTTACCCACTAGGATATTGAGGGCTTCGACTGAATCCATTCACGCACACCCGCATTCACGTTTGGGTANNGGTATGGTGACTGATCTATCGATCCATCTTGACGTGACTGGCTTCCCCACTCGACCGATAGAGGTCATTTACCGCCGGGTTCGTTCATTCGTGTCTATGACGCACACCTGATCAACGATCACGGACATAACGTTCCAGGGTGGAGAGGAGAGGCCGGCGGGGTAAGAACAGCCTACCCCACGCAAACCTTCATCCTTTCTTGTTCCCTTTCTTTGTATTGTCGTGTCGTGTGGTGGTGTTTACACAGATCAGGTCCGATCGGGGACGTTTGACGGCCGAAACATCATTCAACTTGTGTGGTTCCCAATGGGATGCGATTGGTTGGATTCACTTGAAATTGCAACGTATTCACTTGAAGTTGAAAGGGTATAGTTCAATCGTCTTGGAAATGATGCTCTCCACCATTATGAATTCACCATGCATTTCCCTCAGAGTGGTAAATCATGCTGAGGTTGTATCATTAACTGCCTTGAACATGTCGTTCGGTTATCAAATGGCGTCTATCCTGAAAAGCACTGCACCCAATAATTTTGCTACAAGCTCTGAACTGCATCTGGTTCATTCAACATTTTCGACACATGCTGCGTATCTCTGATAGATAGACGGTCGCAAATTGTCACGTGTTGAACTGCGGGCATTCATGTGCCTTCCTTCCACGAGTTGATCAATTAGTGAATTGCTTTATGTGCGTCCCAATAGGTGAGAAGTCATTGGCTAAATGCGAAATTGCATGTTCATTGATCAATGGTTAGCCTGTACATCGGTTAGCTACCGAGTGAGTAAGTATCAGGAGCTGCGACAGACTGCGACATAGTTGGGATCTACGTATACGGTTGGTTTGTGTTTGCTGAAAAGTGGGAACGTGTTAGAAAATGCGATTTTTCACGGGTGTTATAAAGCAGGAGATTGAATGTACTCTCCTCATTGTCTATGCCGTAAGACAGTTGAGAAACTGAGCCAGCCCAACAGTGCAGAAGCATTCGACACTTTTTGGGTGCAAAACTCATGCTAACACTCAAACCACTTAGAAATTCTTCCTTTAATCTGCACTCAACAGTCCAATGGTTGTAGTGGTGGTGGTAGTAGCATTAGTAGCTGCTGATTTGTTGTTGACGATGATGATGACTCGGATGATGATGATAATGATAATAATAAAACCCCGGTTTAGTCAATGAATGTGTTGATTTCAGTTATTTTCAACGAAATCTTTATAGCTTTGAATGAGGTCGCCTTTACTTCATGTTGATCCGTCGTACCTTCAAATGAATTCTTTGTACCTTCAGCTAAATCCATCAATAGCATTCTCAAAGGAACCTATGTTGGGCGCAGTAGTAGTAGTAGTAGTAGTAGTAGTAGTAGTAGTAGTAGTAGTAGTAGTAGTAGTAGTAGTAGTAGTAGTAGTAGTAGTAGTAGTAGTAGTAGTAGTAGTAGTAGTAGTAGTAGTAGAAGTAGTAGTAGTAGCAGAAGTAGTAGTAGTAGTAATGCACACAGAACTCGGAACACGAACAACGCAATACGAATTACAGGACACGAATCAAGGATCAGCTATCACGGACTGGATCACGGAAGCACTGAACCACAATGGCACTAGCACGCAATGTCCCACGTAACTGAGACGCGCGGAAAAGGCCACAAGAATTGTGATTGACTGGCCTGATCTGCCTATGGTGTGTATTCAGAAGCCGTGACACGTACGTGCGTCATTGACGTCACCTTTGAAATTGGATTGATCGCAGGTGTGCAAAAACTGTAACGCGCCGCTCCAGGGTAGGCGTCATCACGTAGGCCTGGATCACCACAGAACCCCACAAAGTAATTAGTATTTTGGCAGTCACACTTCCTCTATTAGACTATTAAAAGGACCGTCCAGTCGGAATGAAGTGATTTGTCTATGATCAACTAACAGTTCTTTTGAGGGAGTAGCCGGGTGAGGAAAAATATTTCGGTGGAGTATAATCTGTTTGTTCCGCACACCGGGGGAACGTAATACACTTGACTGGTAATTGAGTGAGCTTTAGACGAAAATGATCAAACCCAGAGGTAATTGGTCTCGGTCAGATGGGCAAGAAAGCGAGTCAAAATAAGATGGATAGATAAATGGGTTACAATGTCAAGGCTTGTATATTGACATAAATCATAGCATGTACGGAATCAAACCAGCTGGCCTAGTGCTAACTAGGCTGCTTCATCTCCGACTGAAGCTCCGTGGGCAGTGTCATGCGATCCTCCAACGGAAGTAGAAGTTCGGTCTTGCATTCAATCTCTGAAGCGAGGAAAGGCAGCAGGACCTGACCAGCTCCCTCCCACTCTTTTCAAGATGGGAGGTGATTACCTCGTAACCTCTATTTCCACCCCACTGCGCAACATTTGGATGCAAGAGCGCATTCCTTCATCTTGGGGTGAATAACTGATCATTCCCATTCTCAAGAAGGGATCCCGCAACAATTGCGAAAACCACTGCGGGGTGAGTTTGATCCCGATCGTCACCAAAGTGCTAGCTTCGGTTATACTTCGACGTCTGACGCCTTTAAGAGAGACCAACATCCGTGAACAGCAGGCCGGATTCCGGCCTGACCGTGGATGTATTGATCAAATTTTTACGTTGCGTCAGATCACTGAGCTGCGTCATACTCACCGTCGGCCAACGATCGCAATGTTCCTTGACCTGAAAGGAGCCTTCGACTCAGTTGACCGCGAAGCTCTGATGGGCTGCCTTCTTTCAAGAGGAATGCCCCCAGAAGTACGTTAACCTACTGAGGTCACTGTACTCACATAACTCCGGTCTACAACGAACTAAGTAGGCTGTTCGTCACCAGCAGCGGCGTTTGTCAAGGGTGCCCTCTTTCGCCGTAGACAAAATACTGGAGAGCGCACTAAGGGGACTCCAAAACGTAGGCATTGAATGGACAGCTGAAGAAAAGCTATGCTATTTGGAGTGCGCCGATGATATCGTCTGTCTGTTCGAA
>UZAN01054053.1:5408-15906 GCA_900618425.1 Echinostoma caproni
AACAAGTAAATTAGTTATTATTTGGTTTGAAATCTTCGAATAAAATCATGGAGATAATTTGATTTGACGAACAAAATCAGTTTTGTCTCAGAAGCAAAGAACGGGCACGTGAATTTAAATGCTCTCTCGTCGACGTTCTGCTTATTCGCTTATTGTGGGTCATGCTTTCTCAGACCTTACGATCTAAATCTTTGGGTGAAATGGAATTCGTACATTGACCTAATCCGATTATTCACCCTCTGAAGGTTCAATGAACGGAGAAATTATCATATTTGTAAAAGTAATCTGTGATTTTTTTTATCGCATTGCCTTTCCTCTTACCCAGTAGTGACATTAACTACACCATGTTTTCTTCTGCTCGGTAATTTTGCACCCACTAGTTCATGTCATTTTCGATAAGTTATGTGGTCACTCGTGTCGCGTAAAAAGAAGACAGTTTGAACGGTGTTGTTCTATTTGAAAAAAATTGCACATATGTGATCACACGCGTGTAGATATTAACCGCAATACCCAATTATGCGTACGTCATGCTATAGTCATACAATTCGGTGAGGGATCTGCAGAAACCAGCAGCTTATTTCCTTCGAGTGATTCCCATTGGCTGAGCTCGTCTGCACTGGGTGATATCTATCATCTAACTTAGAGTTGTTCGTTTTCAGAATGGCCGGGGGGAGGGAACTTGGTTGAGAGAGATAGTGAGTACAGCCTAGTTCCATGAATGTTCTCGTTCAGACCATGGTGTGGTTCTCCTCTGTGCCACATCTATGAGATCATTTATATTGATTTCAAATGAGACCGGATTTCCTGGTGGTTGCACGAATATTCTTCTGTGTAAATCAAATGAGCTGATAAGTACATTGCTGTCCTTGTTATTTTATTAAACAACGGATTTAAGAGAGAAAATAATGATCAAAAACAAATTTTATCAGAGCTACGAGATAGTAAATTTCGGTAGCATTGATGGGATTCAAACGGCCGACGTCCGGATAGGAATTCACAGCATGACTATCGTCACTTGGGTATGTCTGAAACGAAGAGCATCACACTGACAGAAACTTTGCCTCCCCCCACCAGGAGAGTTCGATTAAAGATTTTGACCGACTTTACTTCATCAATGTGCAAAAAGGAGCTTCCAATGAAAACAATGCCGTGTCCATGATCAACACGATTTATTGTTTAAAAGTGGGACCACGATGATAGAGAAGTGAATGAAGTGAAATGAAATAAACATGAAAATAAGAAGATACTTTCAAAAACCTTTTTCAATCAAGATGTTATTAGATATATAGTTATCTTTTTTCTGTGAAATTACGAACGTGCTGGTGTTCATTCGTCAAGTTCCTTTTCCAATTCATTCGCAGTTCATTGTGACAGGCATTTCCCTCATGAAATCGTGTGGATAATCAACCTGAAGTTTTGCAAATTGTATTCCTTTCATCGGACACCAATCTTTTGCTAATCTGTGTTGGGAACTAGCGTTAATCTACCATGATGCCGCAATCACCAATCCCCTACCCCCTAGTATCGTGCCTGTGGATCCTGGTGGCACCACCATTTGATTTCCGAGAATCGTCTGGGTTATGTCACACTCAAGCCTAGTATAAGGAAAATGCATCATTCTTGCCAAGGCTTGGGATTTTGCGCGAGAAACAGATACGAATTTGAGATTTCCCTTTTTATCTTACACAGGTTCACGTGGTGAACCAGTGGCGGATCGGATCTCGTTTTCATGTCGATCCAATGTTCAACTTAGCCTGTCAGCGACACAGCCACCATGTTGTGTATCCGTTGCCTACACAGGGCTTTAGAGTAAGATACACGTGATATTGGGCCGTTCGATAACGAAGCCACTTATCACCAAAGTTGGGTGCCGGTGGAAGGGTTCGAATCTCAGACCGTAGGGCTCGAGGCACGCGAGGGACAGCAACTTAAACCATTAGATCACATTGAGAAAATAAAGTAGTATCCAGATTGTGATGCATTCACAGGAGTTATTAACACAAGGATATTGTGGAAAATTAAATGGAGTATTTAAGCGAGTTGGTTGCAGAAATTCAATGCATCCCGAAATAGTCGATCGTTGGCCTAGATGGTTTATTTCCAGTACCAAAAAACATAAAATCAACGAATGTATTTCAACTTTATTGTGAAGAAATTTTGCCTAATGCTTATCGAAGAATCGCTCTTATTGTTTAGCAGTGAACGGTCAACTTTTGAAAAAGAGGACGTCCCTTTAAAAATGACAAAACCTGCCGGTATTGTACATTTTCCTCAGTTTTGCTCTAAAATGAAAGCAATCAAACCATACAAATCATAACAGATCGATATAACAGCTGAATGTGCTAGATCAACAATTGGGTTAGTCATTTCTATCGATCAGTTACGATAGCCAGAGGTTTCCACGCTGTCAAATAAAATGCACTACGTTTTGCCCGAGCCTTTGGATTAGCCATGTGATTTATATACTAGCAATAATTGTAGGAGGTTTGTCGTCTCCAGAAAATAGTTTCTGATGTTGTTATTGCCGCCTGAATGATGCTATGTGCAGTTTTGATCATGGCACGATTGAAGTGAATCTCAAGCACTTTTTCAATTCTAATGACATACGGTTTTCTCCAAACCTGTTGAGTTACCCTGGACGACTGATTTGCAAGCATCTCACAATTGAACAGTCAATCTGTATCTGGTTCATAGGGGGCTGGATTTTCATTTAGGTGCAACATGAGATATAATAATTCCAACGAACAAGTATCACAATGTGAAAATTCAGTGAAATCGACCTCGAATGAAATTTCTGAGAGCGCAATGTACAATTGACATAGTCCCTTACGATTCCAAGATACCATGTATGAAATTTTCAAACCCGGTTCTTACGGTACAATGCAACAATGTTTCAACTCTCCTGTATGCTAACAGAAAGGGGACTCTATACGTGACTAAAATCAAAATCTTAGCTTTTCAGTTCACGCTTCATTTAATCTATACACGACAAATTTGCTTTTGAAATTGAATCAAACCATTACTCACATAAAACAGGTAGTTAGGTTGTGAATGTTTCCAACCGAGCCATAACGCTGGAGGATAGCGCTCAGATCAGCGAGGTCCATCGCCTGCAACAAGCTCGCAAAGATGGGTTGTGCTATATCATCTAAATGGAAAATAAAAAACGGTCTGATCAGGTGCTCGGTGGCCGAGTGGGTATCATGCCTGCGTTCGGCCTGTGAGGTCCCGAGTTCGATCTCCAGTCCGGTCCATGGATTCGCACTGCTGATGAGACCCAACTAGGTCGGAACAGCTGTCCAGTGCTTCCTGGCTTTTCAGTTCAAGCTTCATTTGCTATATGTGTGACGAATTAACCTTTGAAATTGAATCAACTCCTCCGTTACTCACATGGATTCAGATTCACTATGGTGAGAAAACAATCCATTACCCACCCAGTTATCAGGTAACTGAATGAACCAATCGATTTAAATTACACTATACGGCGTAATCCCACCGTAGAAGCAGCTTCCTTTCTGTATTTTTTGCGCACGACAATTCAGAAATAAACATTAAAAATTATGAATGTTTCATCAGCGGGTAAGGTGGCAATTTTAGCGCAGTAATTTTTACACTAAAGAACAATAATTATTGCTCTTGTTTACAGATTTGACAGCATACATCATTCAAAGTTACTCCTCGGTAAAATGACAGACACGAATGGCGAGTTCGGTGAATGCGATAATCGGAGTAGTTCTGAATGTAGGAATACGAGAACCAGTACCATAGTGCTCAGAACTGGATTGACTCCAACCCGAACTACGGTCACTAATGAAATACACGAAGAATTGATGGCAGTAAATGCTTATTTTTTTGAAAGAATTAGAGCATGTTTTATAGAAGGTAATAGGCTATATTATTGGTTGAAGGACCAGCGTCCAATCACGTAACCGTTTGCGCCGACACATCATTTGTACTAACTCGGATATCATGTTCACCCAGTGTACCATTGGTCGAGCTTCCTGAACGGTGATTGGATGACATGAAACTGTACTTGGTCGTGCCTGGATTGCGGTCACGTAAGTCTGGATCAACACAACTCTCTTTCCTCAAGATTGCCTCATCAATCTGGCTCGCCTGACGGTTATCTGCAATCGTTGGCTCCGCCTGTTCTTGCGTTTCGACTGGTTATGTCTGCGCATTTGACTGATGCGCTCCATCGGGTGTTCTGCCGGGGTTTGCACTTGATTGTCTCCCTAACTTGTCTTTTGATGCCGCTGATCCGTGGATGATTTGAAGTCGATTCGGTCCACGTGTCGCTTATGCACAGTAGCATCATTCAAGTCGGTATTTTCCACCATGGCTTGACCCAGTTGTCGTGTGACTATACCAGACGCGGGTCGCAAATCATTACCACGGAAATATACAACGTCACTGCAGTTGAGGGAGGGTCGCAAGCGTCTGGATTTAAAAAGCATTGCCAGGCTCTCCTTGGTGGTTGTATGTGTTGCGTTTCGGTATTGGAGTAGGAAGTTATCCACAAACGTTTCCAACTCATGTAGCGTTTTAGGATTGGCAGACGCAATTGCACTCTTGACAGTTTTGACTAGATTCTCTGCCGCTCCGTTCCAACAGGAGTAACGAGGCGCAGTTCGAAGATGTCGGCAACCGATGCTGTCTATCCAAAGCTTCATTTCGGTCGCACAGAACTGAGATCCATTGTCCGTCACAAGCACTTGTGGAATCCCTTCGCGACTAAAACATTTCCGTAAAACTTTATCACAAATGATGTGGTAGGCGTAGTCGTAAAGAATACCTTTGGCCATTTGGAGTATGAATCGATCAGGACAAGGGTGTAGTACCGGTTCAGAAATGAACCACAGAAATCCAAATGAACCCTTTGTCATGGTATGTAACTTTCCGGCCATGGTGTCCAGTTTTTCGGCGTTGTTTGTAGTTTATGTAAACATGACTCACAGTTCTTGGCTGTTGCGTAAATGTCTGTGTCCAACTCCGGCCACCAACACATCTGTTGAGCCAATGATTTCATCTTCTCCACCCCCATATGTCCTTTAGTGGCGGTGGGATTACTAAACGATCGTCGCGACAAAATACACCATCCAACTGCACTGAAAACTCCTCTTGGTGAGCAAAGAATTGAGGATACTTTATCTTTACCTCTGGTGATCACCCTTTCTTGATCGCTGAGAGTATGGCCGAGTAGTAGATTTGCGTAAAGATTCCCGAGATACTGGTGATGCTGGGGTGATAAAATGACACTGTAGAAACTCCAACTCGCGCACACTAAACAAACATTTGGACGGCTTGATAGCCAGGTTCCTGGCAATGAATAGTTCCAGTAGCTGCGTAAGACGGGCATCGTGTTCGTTCTATTTAAGGCCGTCCAATTCCGGTGAATTCTAAGGAAAGCCTGTCGGGGCAGTCAGCTTACATGCTCACTGGTAGATGACATATGTCTCTGTAAGTTGGATGGGTAAATTCGAATATGGAAAAAATCAGTGCTATCTGGGTAGCCTCGTAGCTCAGCTGGCAGGGCGTGCGCGTACAACGAGTAGGCGGCGTCCATGCGTGGGTTTGAATCCCATCGAGGCTACTGAACTTTTCACAATCGACATAACAACTTCAAAAATCTGCCAAAACAACCATTTGTTAATAGAACTGGTTCACCGGATAATACAGGGCCTAGGCTAAACCTACTCAGGCGATGCCAAAATTCATCTCTGAGCCTGGTAACCGATTTATCAATCCATCTTGACGTGGTTCACTTCCTTACCAGACCTACCGAGGGCAAATACCGCCGGGTTCATTTAATCTCGTCTAACGCTCACCCCATCAACGGTCAAGGACATTAATCTCCCACCCTTCATCGTTGCTCGGTAACTCATTCGAAAAGTACTTTGGTTTGTCGATAGAGAAATCAGTTTGTTCTGACTCAACGAGGGCCAAAACGTGACGTGTGACGGCCGAAGCACCACTCACTTTGTTGGGTTCCAGTAAAATGCGATCGGTTGGATTCACTTAAAGTTGCTACGGTTTCATTTGAAGTTGAAAACAAAATTACGCGCTCGTGTGAACAGGGGAGTCGTTTGTTATGGTTTCGTAAGGAACAAAGGAAGTAGACGATCAGCCTCTCAGCATTCAGAATTTCACCTCCATGGGTGACGAAGAAACGTTTGCAGTTGAATTGTGAAGCTCGGGGAACGACTGAAACTCTCTCTCTCTCTCTCTCTCTCTATATATATATATATATATATATATATATATTCTATGTATCTGCATATAAAAATATAATTGCTCTATAGATACAATTGATAAACTACACAAAATGCGTAAGTACTTATGAATAGATAGTCTTAATGGAAACGACTTAATTGTGGTGAGTTGAGGTGTATTATTAGTACATCAATACGACAAAGAAAATGCGTCCTTAGTTCATTCCCCGTTGTCACAAATTTAGAGATAATCGAGGCATAGATACATCTATTATCAGTTGCATTACCCTGATTGTAGAGTTCCAGTTACTAACAGTTCCGCATACTAGTAGTGATTAGCTCACAAACATTCTCAGCTTCACTCTGGAAGATGTGAAGTAGAAAATTGTCCAGTTTTCGTCGAAAGGTCCTCGTATCCACTCACAGGTCATCCTACAAATTTCACTGGATTTCTTCCACTTTGGATAGGAAAACCAACCGTGAGCGATTCGACAAGCTTTGGACACAGGGAGAACGATTTCTAATTGGTTGTCAAAGAATGTTTTTAGAATATCCTTAAATCAGTCATTGGCTGGTAACCAGTCCTAATCGAAGTAACTGCCTAACTACAGTTCAGTTCGAACAGCCACTAACGGTGCACTTTTGTGCGTCGGTTTTTGTTTCTGTCGTTGGGCTGTTCAAGCAGTACCGATGGAATGTAGCAGAAAACAGAGCGCAGGCAAAAATGTATTTTCGGTGAGTTTATTCCTAACACATTGCAATCACATTTGAGTAAGAAGATAGAGGGAGGATGATGTGTTAGATTCAAACAGTCGAGGTAAAATAATGATACTAAAGAGGTGAGGTAGGGATAAGTTTTCCCTTATCCTCTTGCTCGGATAACTAGGGGTTAAGTAAGCGTCGGTGACCGATTTTGGTCGTCCACTTGGAGCCACGGAAGTTTGAGGGCTTGAACAAGTGCATTTTATATACACATTTCCGGATTTAACAAGCGTATGATAACTGCTTCGGTTGTTGCTACCGTTTTATTTTGAATAGCTTTGGATTTGTGTTTAGGTACGCGATAAATGATGGATAAAGTCGAATTAGTATCCACCACATGCCCAACCTATACCAAGAGGACAACAATCAACCTGAAGACGACCCCGTCCCTCCCCCCCGCCGTGTATCAGAGCCACCTGGATAGATGCTCCTTGATGCGTCGTACGACCTTCCTTGTTCTGAGATCGCGTGACGGGTGATCCCGGAAATACGCACCTGAGTTTGGCACCATTGGACGTTGTCTTAACCGCGGCACTCAAGACTCTAGTGACCCTTATTTGACCCTAACACCTCACCCTCCCGTTATTTCCGTATACAAATTCGATTGCGATGGCTTGAGAATGAACTCACCCAAACGCGTTTGCCTACGATCTGTGTTACGAATAAAACGACGGGCTTATTTTGTGAAGCGTAGCAGGTGGATTTAGATCAGAAACATGTACAGTTGAAATGACCGACGAGTTGCGACCCTAACTTTAAGGCTGAATGTCCTCAGGGAACGAATCTGATAATTTCCAGGGCCATGAATTGCCCTATGAGTCTGATGCATGGAAGAGTGCAAACCTGTGTAATTCCGAACCGTACTTAAATGAGAAGTCAGCAATTTGCAACTTCTCGTTCCGAAGCGTTTTTCAATACAGATTGTTACTCCCGATAATGAAACTTCTTAGGAGAAGTACACAGTTTATTGTTTCTTATTCCGATTTCTCAACAGTGAATACACATGTTGCGAAATACCGGCAACTATGAAAACCCGTACAGATTCTGGTGTCCCATATGATTTTAGCTGCCCTCGCAGTTTGTCATCGTTCGAGAAATATTTTTCTGATCCACTTCACTCATTTACCTTGGGGTTGTTTGAAGATGCTTATCGCATCCTTTCTTAATCCGTCTAAATATCTTCCATCCTTCGATACTGTGATACATAGATCCACCGATCAAACAGGGGATTCTTTGGACCACCTTTCCCCGATCTGATGTTTTTAACGCACACACAGGTCGTCCATGTTCATCTGAATGCAACTGCTCTGCACTTGGCCAGTATAAACGGTTTTTCAAACGAAATAACTATTTTGTAGCATTAGTGTAGTTATGAATCAAAAACGAACAAAAAACCGATGTATTTGAACAATGCACAGTCCCAGCAGCATTTCCACGGTTCAAAGTTGTTTGCAAATTTTGTATAATTATGATTCTCTATTTAACTACCTTATTATTTACTTATATATTTAGCCTCCGGGGTAAATCTATTACAAAATATTTAACGTCTTAACGGTATGTTTTACCCTCATTCGGTCAGTCCGACTATTGACCAACAGTACTCTGGCAATATCCTCCTTAACAGCATCGTGCCAAACGAAGGTTACCTGATATCCCTCAAACAGTGTGTATATTCCAACTACGAGATCTCGCCTAGTTTTAGGAAGGACTGATGCGCACATAAATTGATTATGCACTATCTTTCTATGAATATGATGAAGATAACATAAACGAAGCTTCCCAAACAATCACAGTTTCTTCGGAAGAGGACAAATTCTAGTTCTCACCCCATATGTTCATACAGAATACACCTTATGCGGACATCCTTCTTGATACGTTCCCGTGGCAAGAATGTTTTCACTGAAGTGATGGAATGAAATGTCAATATCCGGTCTGATAAACCACAAAAGACTAGCTACAGGAACTGAAAAGTCCTGGTGTTAAACCTCCCGAGAAGAGGCAGAACAACTAGTTCCAGCTTTGCCGTGGTTCTATTCAATACCACGCTGAACTTAGTGGGACCTTGTGCGGTTCGCCACTCCAGATCCCGGGGTTTACGTTTCCTGTTTTAATCGGAGAATAGCAGATCTACGTGACTATCGGGATCATGCCGTCTGCTGTTTACCACACAAAATGTTTGGAATAAAAAGAGGAAGGCCCAGCCGCTATAGTCACTAACTCGAAGGGGTTGTATGGTTGTCATGGTCAAGTTAAACGCGTCTGAAGGGCCTAAGATCTGACTAAGTGGACACTGACTTGCACGAAGTTAACATTTCACACAACGCTCCGCTACCTTGCGCGTCAAGTTTTATTAGGCTTAAGGCTTCAATTGTAAAACTCCCAGGAGAATTACGTGTTCTGGTTTGGGTAACGTGGAAATATTACATCAACGAAAAAAATAATCGATCGGTTACTTTGGCGTAAAGACGATCACATCATGATATATATGATATAGTAAATAAATAGAAACCTCTATCAACCAGGAGGGAAGTTCTGTTCCTAGCATCGATAATGCTCCATTTCTGACATAAACTTATTAGTTCCATAGGATCGAGCATTGGTACTCATATACTGAGACCGATTTTGCATTCACCGGGTGAATAATGCTGTATTCTTCACGAGGTGTGGTTCACATTGGTCTGAACGACCAAACAACGACAATGATTTATCGATAAATTTTATTTGACATTCAAAGTAATACGGATGTATTTCGGTGTACATCGGATTAACATGCCTGAGTAGCTTATCATGTTTTACTGTACACGACTAGGTGTTCTGCAAGGTCCGAAGTATCCAGATGCTTGGAGTAAAAAAAGGATTGAAGATAAAAATGCAAGTGATCTGGTGTGTGTGTGTGATTGTTTAACGGAGTCGCTTAGTTGAATCTTATGCACAAAGGCCGCATGTGGCGGTATCGAAAACGGAAACAAAATCAATGCATTAGTTCGCGCTTCAAGTGTAAAGTAAGTACATATGAAAGGAAATGCGAATTCGCTCAAGAACGCTATGCAGAAAGTAGCTGGGATTGCCCCTCTTGGAATAAAAAAAGCAAGGGGCATGGGGGTAGGTGGGGAGGGAAAACCGGAGATAAATTAGCGACAGTTGACCGTAAGAACAACAAAGTCCTTCCCTATTATTAGCTCGGAGTGAATTGATTACATAGATATATTAAAGTGAAAGGCATGGAGCAGAGAGTAAGCTATTTAGGAGGAAACGAATGGTTCACGGATGTGGTGGGGCCTGTGGAAGATGCATCAAGAGAACCCGAATCTGCAGCACTAACTATCCACGGTTCAGCAACGCGCACGCATGGGCGCCAAGTGGTGCCCCCCGTACCAAATTGGGCGTNATCTGGTGCCTGTTCTCGTAATTTCAGGGACTCGACAAGCTGAGGATGGTGCATCTGGGACGATTCTTGTGACTCAATCGGAGTGAATGGATTCTCACAGTCTAGTTTCGCTCCGGAGGGGGATGGATTCATCCCA
>UZAN01054054.1:0-13250 GCA_900618425.1 Echinostoma caproni
CAATCGAGTAATCAGACCGAGATAAGATTAACGTTAAAGGAGATCCACGGAGCTTACAGTACTGTATCACAAGATAGTGCCTCCGAAAGCCTCACTAAGGTTGGGGGTGACTATCCAGGATCCAGGACCAAGCGTCTCAAATAGCCTCTGCGGACGAAGTCCTACTCTCCCTCCCTTCTCGTCGCGGATGCGTTTTCACACAAAAGTGAGAGGACGAAAAGCCGATATCCAGGGCTATAACCGAGTTGGTGGACCACTGGTAGTTGACCTAGGGGAGTTGACCAAAAACCCTGATACCAAACCAACTAAGAAGAGCTGCACTCACCAAACCCACATTTCCCCGTTTGTGGCAATGGTCACCGGCTCAACTGGACACCGAGGTTCATTGGGCACATTGGACATTTGACCCCTCTCAAAGGTGTATGTTCCGATGAACTGGACACCGGTCCCCAACAGATTGCGGTTTCACACACTGTCCCCGTTGTCCTGCAGATCAGGCTTTGGTTAGCCGAAGGCTCCGGTTGTGGATTCTTCAAGAAAATTCACCTGCCTTGGCATGGGTAACCCGGCAGTATTCAGCCCACAAGCAAATCATGGAACATTTTTCCTTTTTATAAGGATTAGTGTACCATGGTTTGTATCGAAATATATTTATATATAGTCTTGGTTTGAATTGCGTCGGATCCGAGATTTTACTGGCCACTTATCACTTATCATCAGACTCAGTACAGGAAGTCAGTTCTTCTCATTCCGAATAAAAAGAATTAAGATCCTGTTTTCCAGAACTNAGGCAATCAAAAAGTGCCATCAAACGTAAATTCTATATCTCCATCACTGAAGAATATTTTCCGTGATTGAACTGGAAAAGGGGGAGGACGCGGGGGCAGTTTTCCTTTTCGACTTCAAAAAGATCATCACAATCAATCCCGAAGTTTGTCCGTGAAGCACATTAGGAAGTGTGATTACCTTATAAAACACTCCCAGAGAGCCGTTCTACCAATAAAATCAAAGATTCTGTTGATTTCCTGCACAGTAATAACCCTTAATCACGGATAAATAAGGCGATATTCGAGTATCTATATCCAATGCAATAATGATCTTTAAGAAGGGAGATTTGACTTTCTTAAATATGTATTATTATTGGTCTGGTAACCCTCTCTGGTGGTCATATGCTACTGGGAACAGACAAGATAATCTCCTGATTTGAAACAGTGAGCAAATGAGTAAGATGTGGTATGAATTAGGCGATAAACGAGATATGTACCACTGCAATTGATTAAAAACCCAAGCAAGCATTCGGGATGGAATCACGATCGTCCTAGAGCGCTCAGCCCATGAGCTGACTGAGGTGGATGAATGCTGTATCCCATAATATTGGTGTAGAGAGCACATAGCTGCGAGCTTTCTCTCTCAGACTGCGTAACTATTTACCATTTGGATTAAACAATTCCCAGACCGGTTTTAATCACGGTGTATGTAGTGAGTATATTCGCCACTGTTTCTCCCCAGCGAGAATGAAATAGCCAGACTTCAGTGTTGAGTAACACGGCTGAAAGTACCTTGTATAAGTGATCATTGAATTGTGTAACATGAACCTTTCTGTCCGTGTTGCAGTCGATGCAAATACTCACCTTTAATAAGAAAGCAATAAGACGTTGGCGTACTTCAGACATGTGTCGGATCTTTTGTTCCATTTCCGACAGCTCGCGCTTAACTCGATTGCATTCCTGAATGCTGCGATCAAACCCCTTCAACCAAATATCAGTACGGATTTTTTCCACACTTTCCCTGTACTCCTTCAGTTCATGATCAAACACGTATGGCAATGCTCCGGGTTGTGCAACATCTTCGGCGATGTATGTGCTTTCTTCCAATGCATTCACACGTTCCTGTGCCGCTTTTTCCAGCTCGTCTAACTGCGTGATTTGGGACTGAAACGGGAAGAACAAAAGGACGGCTATAGCAAAACAGCAATCAGTTGGAATGACATGTTACTGGCAAGCAATACTGAGTGGGTTCTAGATGAAAATCTCGTTTGATAAACCAGCCTCAGATGAGTCAACGTGGAAGACAGTTCTGTCATTTGGTAACTTCTATTTGGGACCTTTCTTCTTCAGTTATACCCACTTGTTAGAAGGCGGTTAAAAATTGGTAATCTTCAGAAAGGCGTAAAATTCGGTCGAATATGATAAAAACTATACCTTTTCAACTGTAAGTGAATCCAACCAATCGCAACCCATTGGGAACCCCAAAAGATGATTGTTGCCTGGGCCGTCGAACGTCACCGATTGGACCGGGTCTGTGTAAAACCCCGTCCAGTCCGAGTGAACCGACTATATCGTAAACAAACAACTGTACTTTTTGAGTGAGTTACCGAGCGAGGATGAACGTTTCCGTGGGCTATAGGGTAGGCCACACCAACAGAGCACCGATCTTTTCCAGCTCGAATTGCCGATCCAACTTACAGATGTATATGGCGTCCACCAGTTAGCATGTAGGCTGACTGCCACGACAGGTTTTCCTTAGGATTCACTGGAGTCCACCGAATGAACTTTGAAGGTTAGGTTAGCTGTTTACTTTGTTGTTTGGCAGACTGAAGTCTTATGGGAAAAGATCAGTGCTATCGGTGTGGTCTCGTAGCTCAGCTGGTAGAGCGTGCGCTCTACAAAAATGTGAACGACGTCCATACATGGATTCGAATCCCAGCGAGACCACTGAACTTTTCACAATCTCAACACAAGACTTCAATCTGCCAAACAACAATGTGAATATGAACGTTACCCAGAGCTCCTCTTCATCAAACATATTTCAATTACAGTTGTTTTATCACTGAATGGTAGACGTGCTCGCATACCGCAAACCAGCTCACCAATTTATTTTGTATCTCGATTACCCCCAACGTGAGTCCTGTTNTTGTGACGCTAGTGGTCAGAAGATCAAGGCCATCAAACTACAGCCCCGAATGATGCGTGCTTGAATCCCACAATCGCTGCCAGAGGTTCTTCATTTTCTAGGCAAAACAACCCCTTGATTGATCCGCTACCAAACCCTGCTTCTTTTGCATCAGTTTGTATATTGAATAAAAAGGTACAAAGAAAAGAGAAAGAATACTCAGTTCAGCTTCTTGGATGCACCGGTAAGAGCTCGGTAAATGACGGAAACCAAAGAGATGGAATATGCCCGAGGCAAAGTCTACTAGTTCAGAGGTTTCATGTCAATTAGAGACCTGACGCAATACGGCTACTGTAGAAACTAACTGAGCTACAGTTATAACAAATTTCATAAACCATGAAGGTTATTTACCTGCCGACAAAATGAACTGCTTTCGTGTGTCCTGTACGCACGCACTTGCTTGCACGCATGCAATCTCAGTCTCCAAATGCCTCAGTATGGTCGGGGGTGGATGTCTAGTGTTGCGGCTGGTCATCCTTCCCTTGCACCTCGCGAAATGCTCTCGGACGAAAAACCGTCTCGAATAGTCTCTGCTGACAAAACCCTATTCACTGCCTTCTGGTGGCGGAGTTGTTTTCGCACAAAAGTGGGAAGGTGAATGGCCAACATCCGCGGCTATAACGGGGTTGTTGAACCACTGGCAGTTCACCTAGGAGAGTTGGCCAAAAACCCTGATTCCAAACCAACCAAGAAGAGATGCACGAACAACACACACACACCTTCCCGGTTGTGGCGGTGTTCAATTCGGTATCGAGGTGTATTGAGCACCTTGGACGTTCGACTCCGTCTGAAGGGCGCATGATCCGATGAACTGGACACCGGCCCCCAATAGATTGCGGCTTTCCTACACCGCTCCTCGCTGTCTTGCAGGTCAGGCTTCGACTAACCGAGGGCTCAGGTTGTGGAAGTATTCAGTCCACATGCAAATCAGGAAATGTTTTTTTCATTTTCATAAAGATTGTCGTACTATGATTTTTTTGGCACGCAGTCTGCCTTCAGACGCATATGACATATATATATTCGTAGCCTTCACTTCGACTGACGAACGACGGCCAGCTGTAGCATTATTGTTACCACTGGGCATTATACCTTCCCAACAAACAGTGCCAATTTATTTGGAGTTCAAGTTAGAAGGAAATACTACTGGAAATGTTTTGTTTTGTTTGTTTACCGATGTGATGTTTGTGCCCTTGTTGCAAGTGCCTCACTAATAATAATAATGGTAACGATAAAACGTTGCATGCACACACACAAACACACTTACCTCAACTGAGCGGTAGTGCTGAATTTGTTCTTCAGACAGTGCACCGGCACTCTCCAACACGGTGATCGAAGTCTGGAAACTTCCTGTTTTTGCGGCAGCCTATGAGAAATGGTTTAGAACAACAACCATGGTTCAGTTCCCCCAAAAACGTAAGATCTCAGTTGGTGAGAGAGAGAGAGAGGTAGATGAACACAGACTGAGAGAGAGAGATTCACATTTGTGCTCACTCATTGTATCAGTGATCCATTGCCATTGATTAGGATTTTATGCATGATAAACACAGTAAGCATGACATGGGTGGCATGCCTACCTGTGAGGTTCCGGGTTCGATCCCCATTTGGGTTGATGGATTCGCGCGATGCTGATGATGAGGTCCAACCAGGTCGGAACAGCTGCCCGGCAGTGCTTCCTGGCTTTTCAGTTCACGCTTCTTTTGCTATATACACGATGAATTTCATCTTTGTAAAAGCCAAATATCTTCAGATCGATGTTTCAATAGCTCCCTCTCTATTCTCTTAGAATTACTGAATTCCTTCACAAGGGGCTTATCATAAATCGCCTAGAACAGCAATTCTTGCACACATGAGCACAATTTTTTCAACATAGCAACCTGCGTACACTTGAGAGAGCTAGACCTGCCCTGACCTGGGCAACCTTGTAGTATTCAGCCCACAAGTCAATCATGGAACGTTTTTCTTTTTTTATTTATTTATTTGACACAGTCTGGAGTCAGACATGTGTGAAATATATATAGATAGAGAGAAAGGAGATACGACATTTGTTGTCCACTGCACATAACTCAACTCTCAATCCCCCCAAATGCGTAAACCTGCTGTTCTCACTTCCGAGAAGGTATCTTTATGCAAATCTCCTGGAATCGTGTCCCACGTTATACATATGCGATGATACTTTTATCCAACCCCTAAGTGTCAGCTATCTTGGTGTGTGAATCAACCGAAATTAATGCCGATCTGACCAAGTTATTTCTGTATTTGGAAAGGTCCGGAAATTATCATTTTATGTCCTACGCCGGAAAGCATTATCCGTCCCTCGCTTCCTAATTAAAAGTTTCTTTGCTTGTATTTTGTCCCTATGGTTGTACGGGTTCCCTATAATTTTCCCAGAGATGTTCAAGAAGGACTTTTAATTGCTTTTCAGATCCTCAGCACATTAATCGAGAAGTAGAGCGATTTCCCATGAAACTCTCTGTCCCTTCATCGCTTCACAATATACGTACTTTCCTTTATCCACAAAAATCACAAACAACCCTTCACATCCGTTACACCAAGATCTAATCGAGTGTGTCCTTTTCTTCCCCTCGGTCCCGCTATAACTGTATATTTGCTCGTACGACCACCTTTCAGTCTTCTATGGTGCCTTATCTTGACACCCATTTCTTGTCAGCCCAGAACGCATTGCTTCGGAAATGAACTCAGCCATACGGTATATTGTTTTGTTTTCTCCTTGCCTACCACAATGCTGATGTAATTTTGTTTGATCACTGTTGGTTGACTACGTGGCAGTTGAGTATTCACCCTTCGGGATACATAATGCAAATACTTGACTTGATTAGTTTTTTAGTACACATTTTCGTGTAATGAGCAGCAGACGGGGTAAACCCCATAGTCAAGAGGACCTGCTGTTCAGTGATGGAAACCGGCTACTTAAGCCCCGGAACTTGGAGTGNCTTGGAGTGGAGAACCACATAAGGCCCCGATAGGTTAGGTGTGGTATTGAACCGGACGACAGCAGACGTGCCTACCACCAAAGTCAGGTGGCGGTGACGGGGCTTGAACCCCGGACCATAGGGTCCAAAGCATGCCGGTGACAGCGACTAAACCACTGCGCCACCACCACTGGCCTTGTGATCCTCGGCCTAGTGATAACATACGGCTACGATACTTGACACCTGCGAGCGGATGACATCGGAAGACTGGAGGCGTTCGATCACGGGTGTTCGGGAAAACTAATCAAAATTTCACAGAACAGGCTAGGAAGCCGCTGCTTCAACACGCAAAAAAATGGCCGGTCTTTATACACGATAGGGATGTCTCAAAACGCATTTGATACCAAACTAACTGCAAAGTTATAAGCAAACTCATGAATTGATTGATATTTCTGCTACTTTGAGTAGATGAAAAACGCAATGATTGACTTGACTTAAGAAAACAGAATACGTGTAATGTTAAATGACATACATGATAAGCGCAACCGTTAGCGACGAGGTCATCACCTTGAAAACTGGTATTGATCTTCTTCCCAAACGCGTGTTTAACCGTATCCACAATCTCCCGCATGCGACATGTGCCACCGATCAATTGAACGCTGTCAATTCGGTCAGAACAGACACCAGGAGCTCGTAAACATATCAGTATGGTTTCCTTCAGACGGTTCAACAAATTTGTGCATTTGGTCTGAAATAATCGTACAAGCAGAAACACACACACAAGAAAACATTTAGTGTTTAACAATGATGATTTGTGTATTAGCAGAAGCAGTAGCAGCAGCAGCAGCAAGAAAAAAACTATAGAACAAACCTGAATTGAGAAACGCGTGAGTTCGACGATCGCACTTTCAACTTGGAATAGATCAGTGATTCGGACGGAAATTTGCCAGTCGTCCCGACTCAAGCACTTCTTAACGTCATCTAATGCGGCCATAATGTGAACTAATAATCTGCGTGATTCAATCTGGGCATACTGGGTGAGTTCAAAAGTAGATTTCGAAAAAACGGGATAACTAACCTTATCAGGATGGGTTCTTTTTACAGCTTCACAGATCAAGTCACAAAGTATTCGGTCAAAATGAAACCCGCCCAGATCAGGATCAGATGATGTGGCCAGGATTCGCACAAACTGAGGCTTAAATTCACATATCGCAACTTGCGTGTGCATGTATCCAATGCTGATCAAAGCCACCTGACGATCGAAACTGGACCCGACGTGTATTTGAGGTTGTGAGAGTGCGAAACCCGTGGCAACTGTACATTTCAATTGATGAAATAGATGCAAACATTGTAATTCTTACTTGCTATGGTCTCGTCCAAGAGTTCTGCGTTTAGATTGGCAACTTTGCATGCGGAAAGCAATGCATCCCTTTGACATTTCGTGTAACTTACCGGTACACCAAGCACGCATAGCAAATTGTCTTTGTGCGCGTTTTGTACTATTAAGCTTTGCAAGTGTTTCAGATACATTATCATTAACTGCTCCGCGGTAACCCAGATCCGATTCCCTGAAATTACGACCTGTCAAATAAAGAAAAGTCATACAATGAATACCGGTCAGAATGAGCCCACCGAAAACTGTAAGTTGCCATTTTCTCGCTCATAACGGACGGTATATGGAAGCTTGGCAATAATATTTGCCGCATCATCCTCTGAGGAGAGTCGTTGGCCGATGAATCGCTTGAAATCAAAGTAGCATGTTTCGTAGGAATCGGATTGATAAGACCAAGCCAACGATCCACACATTCTTCGATTTGACTGAAACGCGACACATGTGCTAATAAAATTTGTCATTAATTGCACAGATAGAACTCACTGTATGCGCTTCTTCCCAGTATCATCCTCGATCGTGCGGAATTCATGATTTCGGTACACGCTGATGGAAGAATTCAACGTTCCAATATCCAATCCGACTGGTAACGAATCGTACCGTGAAATATCCTGAAGTGTAAATTGCATTTGTTTTGACAATCAAAAATTGCAACACTCTCGTATAACAACAAAGTTAAACACACATATACGCACTAACATGAAAACACATCGGTGAACATCAATGAACTCGACGCCACCTTCATCCAATCGTCAAATGAAAGCCAGATTCCCACCTTCCTGTGAAATGACCTCGATCCGGTTCTACTTTCCAATGGCAAACTCCGTAAGAGTCCCGGTATTCTAAGGACTCCTCGACCGCAAACTGATGGCTTCCCTCCAGCGCTTCTCATATTTGGAATAGCCCCCTAGCCAATGTGGCAACATTCCATATTATTGATTCTGTCTTCGCAATCGATTCCTATTAGCACAGTCCCAATACAAAAGTCTCCATCGTCTACCGACTTCATTCTGTCCTGCCATCCTACAGGTGGCTCAGAAAACCACCCTAAAACATTTGCAGTCACCATAAATCCCCATGATCATTCCAGTTTGCATATAAACCAAACAGATCTACATTGGACGGTGTGCCTTCAAATAATTTTGATGGGCAAATCAGAGGACAATTCAGTCAACTCTGTCCGTTGCATTTTAATTGACTGCTGGCATGCGTTTGAATCCGTTTCTCGACCGCTTCTCCTTTTCAAACTTGGGTCTTTTGCCGCTCCTAGAGAGCTGCGCTGATACCTCCGAAAGCCTCACTAAGGTCAAGGGTGGTTGTCAAGTGTTGCGGCTGGCCATTCTTCCCTTGCATCTCGCGAAATGCCCCCAGACAACCTGAGGAAGCCTTACTCAATGCCTTCTCTTGGCGAAGTTGTTCTCGCACAAAGGTTAGAGGATGAAAAGCAGACATCCGGGGCTATAACTAGGTTGATAGACCACTGGCAGTCCACTTAGGGGAGTTGGCCAAAAACCCTGATTCAAAACCAACCAAGACGAGGTGTACGAACCACACCCACACTTTTCCGGTTGTGGCAGTGGTCACCGGCTCGATTGGACAGCGAAGTGTTTTGGGTACCTTAGACGTTCGACTCTGTCCGAATGGCATGTATTCTGAAGAACTGGACATCGGCCCCTAATGGATTGCGGTTTCCACACTCCGCCCCCCCTCCTCCACCCGCTGCTTTGCAGGTCAGACTTTGGTTAGTCGAAGGCTCCGGTTGTGGATTCCTCGAAAAAGTTTACCTGCCTTGGCCTGGGTATCCTGGCAGTATTTGATCAGTGGTCCATCAATCCCGTTATAACTCCGGATGTGTGCTTTCTGTCCTCTCACTTTGGTGGGAAAACACCTCCACCACTAGAAGGCAATGAGTAGGGCTTCCTCAGCAGAGGCTATTTGAGAGCATTTCGCGAGGTGCAATGGAAGGATGACCAGCCGCGTCCTTAGACACGCACCGCCGACCATACTGAGGTTTTCGGAGGCAACCCCAATCCTCCTCATTATCCCACAATATTTTCCAATCAAATGCAATAATATTACTGCTTTTAGAACTTGAATCCTTGCCCGGTGTAAAACCTAAATATGAGATTCCCTTCAATCATCTTGTATTCAGCCGTGATTGGCTTGTGGCCTGAATACTGCTAGGTTACCTAGGCCAAGGCAGGTGAATTTTCTTAAGTAATCCACAACTGGGGCCCTCGGTTAGCCAAAGCCTGACCCGCAAGACAGCGGAGTGGTGTAAGAAAACCGCAATCGATTGAGAGCCGGTGTCCAGTTCATCGGATCATACACCCTTCGGACGGGGTCAAACGTCCAAGGTGCTCAATACACCTCGGATAGCTAGGTGCACAGCTGCCGGTGGCTAGCCAGAGGCCCATTAGCCATTCCATGGATATGGATCCAACTAAGAGATACATGAGTCCCTGATCGTGTGTCAATTTTCTTCTCTGTGAGCCTTTGATCGAACGGTATTCCTTGTTGACATGTACCTTACGCTGCAGTGCCAAGGTTTCCGGGAATAAATTACATTTAAACTAATTTAGCCAACTGCGAGGGCTCTTATGTGTGTGTAGACTATAGCTCTAAGGCTCGACGGTTTCAAATCAATGCTACCGACAGTATCCAGTACGATCGTTGTTGTCTCTGATATCATCAAGGATGCTCCAAGCTATCCAAGAAGACATACGAACTGTATGCAACACAAATCCCTGAAATGGATTTGTGCCCACTGTCTAATGCTAACCGAAGAATTCTTGCCCATAACAAAGGAGAACTCAGACCGTTAGATGGGGAAAATGTACCGAAACCTAAGTATCCTAAAGTGCACAGTGCTCACCTAGAGAAAAGTAAGAAACTGACTCAGAAAATGGTAAAAGGGTGGAAAAACCACGGAGTAAGACTCTTTAAACGGGAAAGAAAGCCAATAATGAGACAGATATGGAAGCCATAGGCTAAAGTTTGGAGGGACTTGACGAAGCGCTGACTCTCCTGAAGCAGAACAACCATGCTATTATAGGTCGGGCTAGGAACATACTGCTATAAGACTCTTCTGAGCCCGCGATCAGGGACTCTAGATCTCGCCGTGAGACAGATCGCAGGTGTGTTTAAAATGTATTTTGCCTGGGTGGAATGCCTTCTACAATGATCACTGTCAAATATCAAGGAGTGATACTGTGCAAGGGTGAAAAGGCACTCCACCCGCGACCATTAATAATAACATTTAGCCGTAGGTACGCCAGATATAGCCTTCTATCCAGGGCTGCAGTCATAGAAACCATCAACGGGACTCTGGTTAGCAGATCACATTTCTTGCCCGAAATGGATCGAGTCTGTTGCAATACGCAAGCTCAAAGTTCGATCGCGAACAATTGAGGTTCGACCTAAAACTAGCGAAGAAGTCATTAAACCGAAAGTTAGGGGGCGATTAAGAAAAATGAAGTATCCATTCACACAACGGGCATCACTCCTGAGTAAACTGACCCCGAAATCAAATGGCATCGTACAGGCACCAAATCTAGACCCAAAGTGAAGGTTGACAAGGTAGATTCCAAACACATCCGTCTTGTTTCAGAGGCCGAAAAAGGAAGTCTAAAAGAGGACTGCTCCTCCAAGTAGAAACACTGGATGAACATAGATAGTAGGTAGTTGGGCTACAGTTGTTAAAAACACTTCGTCACAAGATATTGGCGGTAAGGGAACCTGTGGTCAAGACGAACTAGAAGCTGTCTTTGTGGTTTCAGCTTTAGGTCTAAGAGTTAGCCAACCCGCGGCAATCAAACCGAAGGCAGACCAACATAAGAAGGCAAGAGTTAAACCAAAAGCCAGCCAAGGCTCTAGAGGTAAATGTGCTACTAATGAAATGCCGACGGCAAACTGGAAAACCACTGTGTCTAAAACGCCAAATGGAGGAATCAGCCATACCAAGCAAAAACTGTCCCATCATAGGAATGGTTCGGCGGACAATTGTAGGAGATAACTGTGTATTAGCTGTCGGGAAAGACACCAGTTCTCCTGGGGGAACTTAGACAGTAATCTAACCCACAGGGGTGAAGAAGTCAAAAAATTAGGTGATCCCTCGGCTGCAGGGCCTGAGGATTTCCCGGGGATAATGCCAGCGAATAACGGGAAGTAGACGGAGGCTGCGATTGTGTGATACACCAGTGCCTGCAGTAGTAAATCTAAGTGGGGCAAACTGGGGATTCAAAACCAGGATTCAGTTATCATAGCGATCATAGAAACATGAATGCTCAACAGGCACATCACTGCTCCAATAGTTATGCAGTCTACAAGCAAGAAAGAGAAGAGGATAGAGGAGATAGAGTGCTGTTATTGATTAAAGCTAATATCAACCACTGGGACGCACAAGAAACCTTAGCCACACCCAACATCTAGGTAACAGCGTGCAATGTGCTTTTCAGTAGAAGACCACTGGGTATATTGTGTGCACAGAGCATAGCAGGCTACCTCGGGCCAGGATAGTGAACTGTTTGAAGTTATGTAGGGGTTCTTTTTGAAGTCCCAGAGGGTCTTAATAGTTTGAGACCTCAACCTCACAGAGATCAACTGAGTAGAATCACGTGCAACTGGCGCGTCTACAGGCAAAATTCTTTTCAAATGGATAAGCTCAGAGATGTTAATATAACATGTTATGTAGGCCACAAGATTAATATATCACCATAGGCTCTCCATTTTAGACCTAATAGGTAAGCGTCAGATGTGAGCGAAATAAAGCTAGAACTACTGGGCTACATGATCGTCTGTTGTTGAGATTCCGGCCGACAGTAAAGCACTGAAGGCCAGAACCCTCATTGGTACGATGTTACAGTGGCCTTGCGTGAAACAATTGAGCAGATCTAGATACCAGAATCATCTTAGCCGACAGTAGAATAGAGATGGAATACGATTAAAGTAGGTATGTCGACTGATGGATGAGTTTGCGCCATTATGTTTCAGTCTAGTGTGGTGCACGCTCAAGCAACAGGGGAACTGAAATAACGCAGGTTCACGGCAAACTGTGAAACATATGATACGCGTCAGGAACGGCTTCAATACAAGAAAGGCCGCAACGAAGCACAGACCCTAAGACGACAAGAGAAACATATTTACGAAAGCAATTAGACGCTGCACATTGAGTATAAGCCCAAAGGGTTTTACGCTTACGTACAAGCTAATAAGAACAAGAGAAAGTGTGGGTCTGTTAGGTAAAAAGACTATTTTTATCTAAAACTGACTATTTTTCGAGTATCTTCAATTAGCAGCATCTCTAATCAATACAAATCTCGCGGAAAATAATCAATGATATTGCGTCATACAGAAACATTTACTCCGTCCGTCTGATCTATGACCGATTGAACCTTGTTAACTGTGTATTTGATTGGTACAATCTTTTCTTGCATTAATCGATGCTATTTGGAGTCACATATAAGCATCAGAGTAAAACTTGTAAATTGACTTGCTTCCTGTGTGTCGAGTACACGTTCTGCTGTGCACTAACTGTGTTCTTGCTTACGTAGCTGGGAGAAGGCTATTAGTGCTCGTGGCTTCCAATCTGTGCCGTGATCGTACCCGTGAGTCTAGACGACTAGTGTGGCCGTTGAGATACATCTGTTCCTTGTGTGTCATCGTGTACGTTGTGATCAAACGAGAATCGGACACAACAATTGGCAGCGGGTATTTCACTCAACCCACGATGTCCATATCCGCGGAAGAACTGAAGTCAATCCTGCAGCAGCAGCAGTTGCATTTCGAAGCTGTGCTACGGTCACTCANTCATCTACGATCCAGACTCTGGCATCACATTCGCCCCGTGGTTCACCAGGTAGGAAGACATTTTCCGAGTTGAAATCGCCCATGAATCTGACCATTGGAAGGTACTCATACGCAAACTCCGTGCCAAAGAACACGAGCGGTACAAGAACACTATCCTACCCAAGTACCCC
>UZAN01054056.1:0-13251 GCA_900618425.1 Echinostoma caproni
CCAGGAGAAACATTCCAAGCTCATAGGATCAAGAAAATCCTGGATAGCCTCGAATCACTGGAGATCCTAAACCCAATCAGGTGTTTATATCTTCGAACAAAAACCAAGAAAACGATCACAGGTATCGTGGTCGAGTTCAGCCATAACGCAACAATATGGCACTGTAATGCTCAGGCGAATATAATCAATAAATGTAAGTATGTCGCAGGTGTAGCCCGAGAGATTCCTCTACATGTCAGAAAATTTGAACAAAAAAAAATAGATAAGAAACTGCGAATGCATTCAATCTCACGCGTCTTGATATTGAGAAGGTACTACAAATCTTCTCTCTCAAAAAGGAAAAGAATCTATGCTTCACCCCACTAGTCGCCAGCACTCCCAATGCAAGCTTCGCCGACATAATCACGGATGAACCAACCATAGTCGAGATCCTCAACCGCAAGTTATTATCACCTATGAAACCGTCCCACACTCCAGCAAAGGAGGTCAATAGCTCAATCAAGGTGCCCATAATTCGACCAATAGCTGAGATGAAGGGAATACCTGGTAATTCACCACCTGAGGCAATCCCCTCAGATTATACCCCGGCGCAACCTAAATATTATTTCTCCAAAACTAAAAACCTAAGAAACAATCTTTCTGCGACAAAACCCGAAATGTTTTCAAGCGTCGCCAGATTACTCTTAGAGCGAACGCCAAGACAGGGCTGTAAGAAAAGTAAGACGCACCAACTGTACGTCAACCAATTCGTCCTTGGCCCCCTCCTATTCCTTTTATTTATTAATGACCTGACACACAGGATCGGAGTCATCTTACCATTTGAGGCACCGACCCGGTGGCAGCAATGGATGCGGTCAAAGACTGGGTTACGGCCTGGAACCTTTCAATAAACGACGACAAATGCGTTAGTATGTCTTTTGGGAGGGTCCCCATACATAGCTTCAGGGCTAACGCTTCCACGACTATGGAGAGTGTAGAACACCACAAGGTTCTTGGTTGTTGGCTGACCAGGTCACTTTCGTTCTCCTACTAACAACAACAGCCAGTAGCTCCGCCTTTCATGTTCTTAACTTCCTAAGACGTTCATTTCCCAGAATAGATAGAGATGTCTTTCCGTTTCTATATAGCACGTACGTTCGACCCTTATTGGAATACGGGAGTCAAATTGCTCACTCCCGCCTGGTGTGCGATTGTACGGCACTGGAGCGTGTACAACGGAGGGTGAAAAAACGTGGACATGGCTTGTCCTCCACCCCTTACCCTACATACCTTTCCATCTTGAACCTGTACCCCCTTGAAACCCGCCGGATAAGAGATGACATCTTCCTACTTTACAATCTTTTCAATTCCGGTAGGGTCGATGACTTCTTTGTGCGCACTAGTACGGACAATCTTCGTCGGTATGGCATGAAACTCTTCAAACCGCGTGCCCATACACTAGTCTGTCAGTGCTCTTTCACCCACAGGGTCATTCTTCTTTGGAATAGCCTCCCCCAAGAAGTACTTAACGCTCCCACAAGATCCGCCTTCAAAAGAATCTAGACCTGTATCTTGGTCTAATCCCTGAACGATAAACATCTCCACGCTTCATAGTGTTATTCATAGTATTTTTTCCTGTACTTTCCGATTTCTCGCACTGCATGAAGATGCTGCACCCCTCTCCCCCTCGTCTTCCCTCATTTCATGTAACCTTCCTGTACAAACAGGACGCGGACACACTAATTTTCCAACATCCGTCGCAGTGTAAACTTGTCCGTACCCGGCTCACCGGGACACAGGACCAGAAGAAACCTTGGAAACTACTAAGATCCGGAACCATTGGGCCTAACCTTGCACCCGTGTAATGCTTCAAGACTTCAAGACTATATTTGTAGATATATCCACCATGAATTAACTATTCCACCGATGAAGCTGTTAACCTCGATCATTGCAGCGAGGAGAAGATTGATTAGAATTCTAAAAGTTTGGACCTGTCTGAAATCCTTGTTCTGTGCGAAGGTTCATTTCTATTATACAGAGTTCTTTTTCGACGTTGAGAAAATGCTTGAGCATCGCTTTGAATTTGATCTCTGACGAGCATTCTCAGATCTAAGTGGGAAGCAGATTCATAACCTAGCTCATTTTATCGAGAAGAGGTTAGATCGAAGGGAGAGGCGAGACCTATGTATCAGTAGCTGGGATCTAATATTACGCAAAGAATATGTGAACATCGAAAACATGCATGGTGCACCCGAGGGAGAAAACACGCGGTAGTGGATTATGTTATAGAGTAAGCAAAAGTTCAGTTTCATGCGACGTTGTCATAGGGTTTCTACGTTGAGGACGGCGCATCGTTCCTTATAGTTGAACGAAGAAATATATTCCAGTTAATGTTTAGTGAAAGAACGTTGGACATTTTCCAAAGCAATTTTATTACTTTTATGGTTGTTAGCGAAGATTATTGGGCAATACTCCAAGAATCGTCTTACGAAGGAGATGTAGGAAAGCAGCTTAGATTCAGAAAGTATAAGAGATCCATTCGTGAAGCCAAGGCTTCTTTTAGCTTTGTAGATTTAAAAAGAGACATGTTCCGAGAAGTTAAATGTGTGCGAGTAGTGTATTCCAAGGTCGCGTACTGCGGGGTTGTAGGTGATAGGTGTGTCGTGTATTTGGAAAGATTCCAGGGGGACATGGTAGCGAACCGTCATACACGTGCTCTTGTTCGCCGAGAATTCCATGTTTCATGTGCGGCACCATTGGTCAAATCTGAGGAGGTCATGTTGTATTACCGCGACAATATGATCTTCATCGCGTGGTTTAGAGGAGGATGTGAAAGGAGGAGGTAACTGGGACAAGCAGGATAAAGTAAGGGTGTCCTCCAGAAGATGGAGGCTAATTAGATCTGGGGGATGGTAAGCCCTAGATGTGAGTTTAGCAGGGTTTTGAAGACCCTCTTGTAGGAGGAGTTCAAAATCTCTAGTGGAAGTCTGTTCCGTTCTGAAATGACTCTGTACGTGAAGAAGTTGGAGCGAATGAGGGTTCTGGGCCGGTGTTTGAAGAGTTTTCTTGGGTGTCCCCTTAAATGTTCCAAGAAAGAGTGTGTGAATAAACGGTCAACTTGGCCTGATGAAAAGAGGTTATACAGAAGAGAAAGATCCAAGGAAAAATAGCTGTTGTACTCGGATAGGATAAGGGATTTCTGAAAAGTCATATACTAGTTCCGTGGCCCTTTGCGGCACACTTTCTAGAGAGTTGCGGTCGTGAATGTGGCGAGAATGCACAATTTGGCTGCCATATTCTAAAAGCGGATGTAGGACAGGAGGACAGGACAGTTCACAGGACTTGCGGCTTGAGCTAGCATGGTAGTTCTTGCTCCCACAAGCCACGTGTGTCTCGTAATGCTTCGACAGTGAATTGATCGATCCTTGGTGGTGTAAGGGTATAGCCGCAAATCAGGGACGTCAATCCTGTTTGCTGTCAACGAAAGCAGTACCAGCTGATCAGTTGAAGGCTAACCAGGAGGTCCGAGTACCTCCCCAGTAAACATTAAGGAACCCGCAGGTTTGCGAAGATAGGTCAAGATTAGAAAAGAAAAGTAAGCTAGTACGGGGAGGGTGGTGTGAGGAGTTGGAGTAAGACAGGTGAGGTGAATGTAGCTGCAGTAAATGGGATGATGTATTTTCTAATAAAGATGAGAGGGGGCGGTGTTTGGGAAAGCCGAAGGCATAGCTACCACCAAGGACCGTCGATTCTTCCCTCAGGCTGATTCGGGGAAGGTTACGTCCCACATCTCATCAAGCCTTTTCTGAACAGTTCCGGCGTGGACGAAGAGACAACCTCATCCGGAAGTCTGTTCCAGGCGTTGACCACTCTATGAGATAAGTCGTTTGCCCTTTCTCTCTTTAATGCACGAGGTTTGACCACCTCCAGCTGGCGTTCTCTTAGGGCTGAGTTTTCACTGATGGAGAAGAGTTGCCTGCTAGGCTGTAAGAATCCATTCTGTATCTGAAAGAAACCTCTATTAATTCACCTCTAATTCGTCTATGAGATAAAGAGAACAAGTTTAGCTCTCTCAGAAACCTCGGTGCTACATCATCCTCAGGGCAGGAAATAGCCTAGTTAGTCGCCCCTGGACGTATTCTAGAGTCTTTTGGTCGCGCGTGAGGTTCGGTGCCCATGCCTGCACGCAGTATTCGAGGTATGGTCGCACTAGGGCCTTGTAGAGGGGCAGTAATACTGCAGGGTTTCTCGATGCTACTATTCTTCTCAGCAAGAACAGCGCCTATGGTGCCTTTGCTGACGCTAGCTGACATTGGCTGGAAGGAACCGTGCATGACGATACCCAGGTCCCTGACCTCGTCAGTGACTTCCATCGGTGTGGGCCCCGTGTCATTTATCACCCTCGTCTCTGCGAGAGATCCCCCCTAAGAGAAGCTGTTTGCACTTGCTAGCATTTAGTGGCAACAGCCACTCCTTCGTCCATTTCTGGACTTTATCCAGGTCATCCGGAATGGCGTTTTTAGAGGGATCACCGATAGTTTTCACGTCATTGGCAAACAAAAAGGAGGGGTGTACTATCCTCTTGGTCAGGTCGTCTATGTATTTGATAAATAGTAGAGATCCCAGCACGGACTCTTGGGGCACACCACTACAGATTTCTCCCCGAGTGGACGTTTCACCCTCTACCCTGGCATAAAAGGACCGGCCAAGTAAGTACCTCGTAATCCATCTGACGACCTGTTCAGACAGACGGAATATCTTTAGTTTTCGATCAGCAGTTGGTGGTTGACTGAGTCCAATGACCTTTGAAAATCGAGGTGACAAACTTCCATACGCTCCCCCATCGGGCCTTTGTGTGATCTCATCTATGATGTCCAGCAAGGTTGACAGGCAAGAATTCTTCTGCACAAAACCGTGCTGGTTGGGCGATATCAAGCCCTGATTAGATAGTGGTTTGCGATGCGATTCCTGAGGATTCTTTCTACGATCTTCAGTAGAAGAAGCTGCAGACTGACCGGTCTATAGTTTCCTACAGAGTCCCTGGACCCTTTCTTGTGGATAGGCACCACCTCTGCTATCTGCCAGTCTGCTGTTAGTTAGCCATGACATAGGGATGAGTTAAACACACCGGCCAGTGGATGGGCACGGACTGTTGCCAGGGGTTCCAGGATGGCTGGGTGGATGCTATGTGACTGTGTTGATCGTAGAAATGGTAGTAGTGAAATTACGCACAGAATCCAGGACACGAACTACGCAATAGGAATCACGGAACACGAATTAGAAATCCGGTGGCACTAGACCGCAATGGCTCGAAATCGCAATAACCCGCAGGATTGAGACGCGAGGAAAAAGGCCACAAGGCAGGCGAATCACAGTCGTTTATTGAAGGAAATGAAAGTGAATATATATGTGCACAAAAGATCATTGGTTACCTTAGTTTCCACCAATCATATTGCATCACATTTTGCGCCATACTGCTCTTCTCTGCATTGTATCTGATTGGCTGGAACGGTCCACCAATGACGTGTATCCGGAGGCCGTGCATGTGCTACTGGCGTCAGCGCTGAAGGTCGATTGACTACCATTGTCCGGAAACTGTACCGTGCTGCTCCAGGGCAGACGTAATCTCTTAGATCCGAATCACCACACTGACTCTGCTGATTTTCCCGTATTTAGGCGCCTCAGTCGGTCCTCATCCTCTTGGGGGAATATTTTGTGATCTGGCATACTTGTGATGGACCTCGAAGTTTATTTTCCCCCGAGTGCTCCGTTATCCCTAACGTCTACTGCTTCGAAGAAGCGTCTGAAGATTTTCGCTTTCTCCGAGATGGCTAGGGCTGGGTGGTTGCTCTCGTACTAAAGAGCGCCTATCGCCGTACGCAACTTTGGGTCAGCCTGCGCGTAGTTGGAGAATGCCTTGGGGCGTTCTTTAATCTTCCGCGCCAGTCTCGTTTCGAAGGCCCAACGGCACTGGGCACTGATCGTCTTATCTCTCTCCCTGAGGTACTGGAGATACCCTTGGTGACTACAAGTCCTGAAGTACTGCCTCAAAGTTGACGCTTTCGGGCTTGTTCGTTTGCTAGCCTGCTGTACAACTAGGAGAGTTTACCGTTTCTGCGAATCCTCCTTAACGGAGCAAACTCAGAATTGCGCGTTGAGAGGTTGGACTTTATGATGATCCACAGCCCTTCTTTATTGTCGAGCTGCGCCTCCCCCCCCAGTGTAGCTCAGTGACCGTTGCGGCGAGGGAGTTACAGTTTATTCTGTGGAAAGCTCTCCTTCATTTTATGTAAGGGTTTGGGCCATCTTCCTGTAGACAGAAACGCAGGATCACATGATCACTCCTACCTAGTGGTGGGAAGGTTTCCAAGTCGGCCACATCATTGGGATATTCATTCAGGACTATGTCCGATAACCCAGGATTTTGCCCGCTGCGATAACGCGTGAGGTGGTTGACGTGTTGGACTAGGGCGCAGTCGAGGGTAAAATTAATTAGCAAGTGACCGAAACTGCTTGATGGTGCCCACGTGGTATTCCAGTCAATGTCTGGGGCATTGAAGTCTCCCAGAATTAGCACGCTATTTGTCCCGTGGCCAAACTATCTAAGGTATGAGAGTAGTTGCACATCCTCCACCTGGGATGCTGGGGATTGCAATACTCAGTCCTCCGCCAGCTTCTTTGTGGGGAGGTGTATCGCACAGGCCGCTACCCGGATGTAAGGTGTGTTTAAGGGAGCGACTATTTCAGTTTGGAGCTGCTTGCTGGTCATAAGCGGTGCTTCTCCCCCTATACGATCGTCTTCCCTATCGGTTCTGAAGACACTGAAACCTTTTGGTTTCAACGATTCGGTGTCGTCATTCGGTCGAAACCAGATTTTGGTTATCGCTATGCAGTCGGAGTGAATGCATTTCGAGGTTAATTCACTCCATTTGTTCCCAAGGCTGCAGGCATTTGTGCCGAACACCCGCAGGCCTGATCTGTGGCTAGTGGTGGGAACTTTTGGGGTAGCACTCGGGCTCTAGTCCCGAGTTTGCCCCCTTTTTTGCATCAGAGGCTTTACGGGGTATACCAGGTGTTTCTAGCATGGATTGCGTTTTAGGTTGGGATGCTGTAGGTTGGTATGGGTGCGTCACCCGGACCCACTGGTGGGTGGTACAACCACAGCAGGTGTTTCCTTTATTCCAACCTTAGGAAGTCGCAGAGGGAGTACATACACAGGTGTTACGGTCGGAAGCAGCTTTTCTGTTCTACTCTTGCTAATATTTTTAGGTTCTACGGACATTGCCTCCTTGGTCTGTGCCCTCAGATGGGCAGAAGCTGCGAGAGTAGAATCTCGGTGCCAAGGGTTGCTGAACTAGATAAGCACAGACCTCCCGTTATTCATTTTTGAAAACCATTTTCCTGGCCGTAGCGCCCTCTTGATGGTTGCGTTAGGAGGAGTGCCTGATAGTCAGAGGGAGGTGATATAGTGCCTTATTAGCGCTTCCCTCCGCTTTGCAATCCGATAGAAAGGCTCAGCTAAGCCCCTGATTATTACATTCCTACGCCTCCGGAGAGCGATGTCGGTGTTCGCCTCAAGGGTTTTCATGCTGTTGGAATTCGATGCGGTTAACTTTGCCACTCTGGCTAGTTGGGTGGCTTGGTTTACTGGGGAGTCAGTGATGGTCTTCAGTTGACGTTTTCATGTCATCCCTATGACTTTTCATATCCCGGTGGTCGATGGTGGGTTGAATGTCCTTTCTGTCTATCACTATGCCATCTAGGAAGGAGATACAATGTGCCTCTGTGAGCTTTTCGTCGGAGGCGGAGGTTGGCCCGGTCCTTTTCTGCAGTGTGCTACCGGCACTCGGCTTTAATGGTATCAGTACCTGAACAGTCGACTTAGGTGGGGTATCGGGCCTGGCAGCCTTTATTTTGGCTGCCTGCGCAAAAATGTTGGCGCAAGCATAACAAACTCATTTTAGGCATTTATGCTCGGTGTAGAGTCGCTAGGCCTTGATAGTCAGTTTTGGTGTTACCAGGTATCGCAAAAGTCGCAGCAGATACCCTCGCTTACGCTAACTAGGCAATTGGTTCTCCTACAGGGAACTACCCTGGCTTCAGTTTTACGGCTAGCCATTGCGGCTGGAGAGCACTTTTTGCTCACAGCTCTCGTGTTCATCATGAAACAACCTGCTTTGTCCAGGGGGGGGGATTTAGATTTTGGGGAGTTCAATAGATTTAAAGGGCCTTGAGGTAACAGATTATAGCTTGGGACTAATATGATAGCAAATGAGAAAGACTCAAGATGAAGAGAAGGGAGGGACAAAAGCATGCACTGGCTACGAACATCAACCACAAGCCAAAGATAACGTGGAGGCTAGACTCACCGAGTTTCCTCACAGAAGGCAACCACTAACGCCTAGGCTCACTTTCGTAGCACCTTTATCTCACCCATAGGCGAGTACCAGTCGATTTCAGCTGGACCAGGATCCATTGTGGGATAATTTGTAGGAATTGAAGAAGATTTCCTTGAGTTTCGCCACACTCCGAAAAGTGATACTGCGCGCGTATGTATGTTCCATAGAGGAAAGGGAAGTCCTCTTTGGTTATATGCGGGAAAGACCGTTTGATAATCTTTAGGATACGAAAAGCGACCACCTAACCTTTCCCAGTGAGATGCCTTAGAATACGCCGTTTAAGAAGGCTCTCGAAGATCTTACTGGGAATACTGGTTCGGCTGATGGGCCTATAGCTAGTAAGAAAGTGTTGATTGCCTTTCTTATATATATGAATAACAGCTGCTCTCTTCCACTGTTGTGGAAGGGTTCCTGTGTCCAAGCACTTTTGAAAGAGTTGGGCATATGTGGCGGCCAACAAGTCCGCGGATTTTTGCAGTATACGACGGTGGATTTCATCCTGACCCATCGAGCTGAAGGAGTTCACACGTTTAAGTTGTTCTTCCACTTCTGATACTGTTAAGACAACGTGATCTAACGGGGATTGGTAGGTTACGGGATGACTATTGAGATGACTGATTGGAGAGGGGATCTTAAAATTTTGGTCGAAATGGGCCCGGAACATTTCCGCCACTTCTGCAGATGAGGTGGCTGGGGTACCGTTGGGTTTATATAGGGCAGGGGCGGATGGGCAGCTTTGCCGGGTTCGTTGCATAAATTTGTGCAGGACTGACCGGTTTACCCGTGCCCTGGTTAAAATACCGTTGTGTTGGTTTCTTCGGAACTCTCGGATCCTTGCTCTGCATAAATTGCGAATGGGGATGAAACCATTGGCATCTTCTATCAGACCCGTCAATTTGTACCTAGCAAAGGACCGCGAACGTTCTTCTAAAAGATGACGAATAGTAAGCGGTAAGGGATGCCTGTTTGAGGAGGATTTATGGACGCGAGGCACCGGCAGATGATCCGCTGTGTGGATACACTGCTCTATTGTGTTACTCAAGATGTCTATATCACTTGTGATTAGTTTTTGGGGTATGGGCTTGGAGGAAATGCATCAGGTTGTTGATTTTTATCCTTTTAAAAGAACAAACCTCCCTAAGACATGGTGTGACGAAGCTGGGCCAGCGGACTGCAATATAGAAAGACAGCACGATATGGTCACTCTTGCCCATAGGGCAATGCTGTTGAATTGTGTCTGTGAAGTGACTATCACCTGTTACGACAAGGTCTAGCAGTGAATGGGCTTGCCCGTTTCTGAATCTGGTTGAGCTTGTGACGTGCTGAGACCATGACAGCTCTGTGACCAGGTCGACTAGTTGCCTTCCAAATGTACTATCCGGGGCATGACGTCTGCGCCAATCTATTCCCGGAGCGTTGAAATCTCCCGCTATCAGAAGATGAGCGTTGGGGCGTATAGACCTTAGGCTCTTCAGTTGTTCTGTCGGAAGTTGTGGTTCTGGCACGCTACAGGAGGGTGAGCGGTATACTACTCCTAGCACCAGTGTATCAGAGTAGGTCAGGGCAATTTCGGCCCATGGGCAGCCTATGAAAGGGATGAGAGGGAGTGATAGATGGATCACTTGTGGGAGGTGGTCACTCGTGTAGAGGATCACACCACCTGTTCGACTCCTCAGTGAGTCTCCTCGGATCCTCGAGTAACCTGCAATGGATATATCGACCTCGCTGTCTTCCGGAGTCAACCAGGTTTCTGTGAGGGCTTATTGTCAGCCACTAACTGTTTCACTTCCAGCATCTTGTTCCAGATGCTGAGACCGTTAATGGGAATGCACTTCAGAGCCCACTCACAAGAGATTTTAGTAATAGCAGGGTTAGAGGGGGGATATTCGGAAGGGGCTCTAATTTGGGCAACGGGTTTGTAATAAGTGGGCTATGGAAGGGGTCCGGATTGTGAACCATTCTGCGGCATGTTTGCCTCGACCTGTTGGAGAGGTGTGGAAGGCAAGTAGGATGGGATGTGGGGAGAAAAGGGACAGTTTGCCGTCCCCTACGGGAGTGTGCGAAGTATACTTGTTGCCCAAAGGGATCCGCGTCACTGAGAAGAGGAGATTGTGGTTCTAATGACCCGGTTGATAAGAGTGATACGGATGGGAGGGGCGAGTAAACCGTTCCTTCTCGGCTTTGGATTAGGAGGATTCTTGTGGTTGGCCTTTATCGTAGCGAGGGTGTAGTGCCCCGGTGTCGAAGCTGTTGGGGGTGCTTGGGTCGCACTGCAGGAGTTTTGATTGGGGCCCTGGAAGATTGTCGTGTCTTGGGAGGTGAAGAAGTTGTTGTCGATTGGCGATCTACTCGCGAGAGGGGGATTACTGACAGACAGTGGAGCTTGGGGTCGCTGACACCTTTGTTACTTTTGAGGATTTCCTTCCGCTGAGTTCGGATATACGGTGACTTGTCTCAGGTAACTCCGCGGACAAGATTGCACTCTTTTCAGAGATTCGGTTTGGGCGAGAGCATCTGCTACCTCTGACTCCGAAGTTGAAGGATGCCCATATTCGTCTTCTTAGATTTGGACATAGCGACGATGCTCCGTTTGATCTGGCTAGGAATGGAGCTGTAAGGTTTTTCAGAAGGGTTTCTGTTGCCCGAGCCAAAGAATTAAACTTGAGGAAACTGCCCTAAATTAATATCTGTTTGGCACTAATGGTCGCTGATTCCAGTTTGACTGCAGTGTCAAATATCTGTTGTTTCGATGAGGTGATTGCATGACTTGCGGCCGCGGCTGTCAGTTGACTTATGTCAATATCTAGTGCTGCAATTTTCCCTCGCAGTTCGTGTATTATCGCACCTTGTAGGTCAAAGACAACTAGAGCCGCTTCTAGCGCTATTTGAGTGCTGGCCCAGTCGCTGGTTTCAAACACTTCTTGTGGCATGGGGGTTTCCCGCATGGGTAAAGTGTCCTCGTCAGAGGATTCGAAAAGCTCATAATACATAACTAAAGAGGGGAGATACTTGTAAAATGTAAATCGGCGACAGACAGTGTTTACTATGTGGGGAGGGACAGATGCCGTGACCATCTAGTGTTACGTTTGGATTTTACACAGTGTAGTCTCGGACCCGCAGCTCACTAGCACAGTAGAACAACAGTACGCAAGGAAGGATGGATTCATTGTGATTATTTACAATCAAGCGTATGCTCAACAAGACAGCAAAAAACTAACAGCCAATCAGGATTAGGCCCATGTTGGCCGGCACTATCGGCATAGGCAAGTGCATGAAATTGATTGATCTGAGTAGATACCAATCGATAACGTCTGTGGAACGAGCAAATTATCGATGAGCAGACTTGTAGGATGTGCGCACTTAAGCCACAGGCACTCATGCTACTCAACCTCTTCACTCTTTCCTAAAGGAGTCTGACAGGGGACTTAATAACGACACACAAAATAGTATCAACACAGAGTCACCCGAACAGCAAACGAATAGCACTATCGCCGCACCGTCAAGTGCGAGAACATACCAGGACCATCTTGCAGCAGTAGAGTAGTACTAATAGCAGATGTTTACATTTCTCCATCCGGGCCACATCCGCTTGGAACTCATTACCCGAAGGAGTGGTCTCTGCTCCTACGACAGCATGTTTCAAGCAGGGACTGGATAAATTCGCCGTGGACCTCACCTCGGCAGTAGACAGCAACCTAGAGTACCCTCAAAGTAATGTTAGGTGGACCTCTGGACTAGTCACAAAATGTGTTTCATGTTGAATTTTTGAAAATCCCTCCAAAACCACGATGAGTTATGGTGAAATAACTCTATCTGTGTGTTGCTTCTCTATTGACACTTCTCGATCACAAACACCATACATCATTCTTTATCTGTTAATTCCATGCCCGGGACATTTGAATTTGGCGTGGTTTAAGAACGGAGCGACTGTTTGGCTCTATCTGGACATCATGTTTGGCTCGCTTGCTTGAGTGCTTTTGGCCGCATATTTCAGGTTTGCTTTATTCTACATTTTGTATTGATTTTGCTTATTCAGTACCGTAGAACATTGCGGATCAATTGTGTTTTTAATTCGGGATTCGTATCGGTTCGGCTACGCATCACTGAAGTGCAAAATAATTGACGTACAGTACTGAAATTGGAATCAAACGAGAAAAATACTTCAAAGATGCCCAGACGGGGAACCAAGGAAAATGGAACTCAACAGAAAGTAACCCGGCAAGACACGGGGGGGGTCTGTGGGTTATTTTTATTTTTTGGAAAATGTTAGGTCTGTTAGTCCTGTCAGTTCTGTTTCATGTGCAGATTCAGATATTAAGAGTATTTATATATTTAGATTGTGGGTTTCCGAATTAGAGCATGGGTTGAGGTTAGCTAGGCAGAGGATTGAACAGGCCAAACGAAAAAAAAACGATTTCAAAGGCACAACATCACCTCGAGCTGAGACTGCACACAGTTGCTTCTCTCCAAATAAACGACCCGTCCCGAAGCAAAGAATGTATGCCCATGTAAACATCGATTTGCCAAGAGTCGAACTGACACCTTTCCACGGAAATCCCGAAGAATATTTCCAATTCATTCGCCAATACGAAAATTTCGTTAAATGCAAAACCAACAATGCAGGGCAAAGGTTTCTGTTTTTGCTACATTACTGTCGGGGGAGGGCCAAGGAGGCCATACGAGGGTGTGCAATACTGGACCCGGAAGTGGTCTACCCGAGAGCTCGAAATATAATGAAGGAGGTGTTCGGCCAACCATTCCGAGTGGCACGAGACATGATTGACGGGGTGCTAGCAGAAGCGAGACGAACATGAGGCGATACCAGGTCTCTACCCCCTCAGAGCAGCTCTTTACAGAAACCGAACCAACTGCT
>UZAN01054059.1:0-12749 GCA_900618425.1 Echinostoma caproni
ATAATAGGTCGACCGATTTCTGGGGTGCACCACAACAGCTGTCCCGGTCGCATAACCTTACACACCCCGCGCACTGTGCTGTCGTCCCCCCAACAGACTACCCTCCCACCAACGCTCTTTTTCAATACCAGCCTCGCTGGGGTCAACCTCCGCCGCCTTACCCTGCCCGAATCACACATCGACCGTCCAAACTCCATCATTTCACCAACCCAAGCACGGCCCAATTCACCTATCTTTCTAGCCCATCGTTTCAACCCTACCTTTAGTTCACCTTCTCACCGTTCACCACTTCAGTACCCGCAGACGACAAACCCAGCTAGCGACCCATTGACCCCCTACCAGATAGATTTAACTCCCACTTTAATCAATCACCCCTACCCAACATCGCAAACTTCACTTCCTTCTCCATCTAACCATCCAGCCAAAAAGAGTTCCATACCCATTGATGCACTCACCTCACCTTTTACTGCAGCAAGTCATAGCATGGTGCTGTGTACACAACCCGGACCTGAAACAAATCCACACTCGGTTGAAGTGGACGGTTATGGGTCTTGCGTTCATTCTATCTGTTTAAAACACGCGACCGGTCGCATTTGATAGAAATTCCAGCACCGTGAACGGGCCTTCCCCAATCCTGTGAAACATTGTTCGTTTCATAAGCAAATGATCGGTAGATCTGGTATAGTTATTATTAGTATTAGTTACTGTGATCTAAATCTGTGGGAACGGAGCAGTACGATTGCCTAGGTAGTTAACGTACTTTCTGGAATAGATAGTTCTCTATGATGCGAGTCAGAGCAGACAACTGTAGATTTCCTCTAATCCATATTAATCACTTATAATCTCTTAAATTTCGATAGATTTCTTGTTGACAAATGAAACTCTTAGTTTCTAGCAAGAGCTACTTGAGATGGTTTCCTTGGTTCAAAGAAACATATTCCGTTCTTCTAGCAGTTTCCTGTTTTTCAAACATGCACACCTTTTTTCGTGGCTTAAAGCGTCTACTTTGTCAGGACCAAGCCTACAGCGAATCAAACTATAAACCAGAGCTAAGCTGTAACGCTTGAGGCTTTTGTAATGGGCAAATCTTTGTCACTGGATCACTTTTATACTAAACCTGTCTAGGAAAAACACGTCTTAATTTCAATCCTGAATACGCCTAATCAATACTTGGACGGTTTGTAAATGTTTTAATGATAATAGCGACCAGCTTCTTCTCCCTTGTACTAATACTCATTAAATTGTACCAGTATCAGCGCATCGGAAAGACTTGATGATCAATCGCCAACATACACTACTGTCGGACTAAAACAACCTGAATCTAATACATCTCCATGTGTTAAGATGGCACCAAATTTATGGGAAATGGAAAGTAGTAAGTCTCACTACAGCATCAATGTGATCCAGGGATTCAAAAATCGAACACGCATTCGTTCAGTTATGTTTGCATTTCCTTTTCGTCAGCTCCTTTTACTGAATACATATTGATGGAATTTTCAAGAAGCGGAAACGAACAAGAAGGGGGCTGATATACAATACACAATAGGGAAATCCAGGCAGTAGTGGAGGGGTTCTAACACACGTCTTCCGTAGTGATACCCTTTGGTGACTTTACCACCGGGTCACCACTGCCCATGTTGTCATGTTGCCATGTTACAATTTTTGCGCATCCTGTAGTTGGNGCAAAAGTAACCATGTGCCTATCCTGATGAAATGCATGGTATATAGGGCTAATAAAACTAATCACAAATTTTCCAAAATAATGATCTAAATTACACACTGCACCCTTTTTCAATACTTATTTGATTCGGCCAAAGATCAGTACCATAAAGGACATAAAGAGAATACAAACAGAATTCTGTTCATTGCTGAACTAGGCACTGGAGTGCGGCCAGTTCCGGACCAACCAGCGGAGTAGTTTGCATCCAGAATTAGCCCAGGTAGCACGTCATTGGCCAATAGCGCGCTACAATAAGCTACATTTTTGAAAATTCCGTTTTATGATTTCCCCATATTTTCTCGCGGTATTACGATCTCGCAATGGGCTAAAGCACATGTTTTGTATTGATTACTACGCACTTTATTGAATAATTGAATAAATCCATTCTATCTCTCCTTCCCTCTACTGTATCATGCTAATCCTAATTAGAAGGTACCTTCAAACAAGGTTCTACTCTATCCAGTGGCTTTCATACAGACAATTGGACGTATTATGGACAAGCAACTATTCTCTTATACATATTACAAAAGCAAAAGGGTCATTACACTTGCTGTGTGGTACTTTCCTGTAGCAATTTTCTGGCAGCAATTTTGTTCGCCGTATTTTTGAACCTCCCACGTATTTCGCGTCCAATACAATCCACCAAAACATAGACATATTCGGGCTTCGTCTAAATAGCATCTGGTAAATTAATGCACATCTTATTATAGTTACTTACCGATAACAACTTTAATAAAAAAATTACCGGAAGCTTGTATTTTCCCATGTTTTCCGGTGTAATTCACCAGCATAGTTAACAAATGACACAGTGCTGTAGACATGGCACGTTTCACTGTATGTGCCACATCTTTCTCGCCCATTTACATCACGTGTTTCACCCAAGCACTCAACAAAAAACAAGTTAAGCAAACATTGAAAGAAATTGTGATGTATGACATGGACCTCGAAAAATTCCTTGTACACTTTAAATGCATTAAATATGCATAGTATACGATTCGAATAAAGTACGTGTGCTGTTCGATTCGAAGTTGTTCTATTTCAAGGATTGGTATTACGCGAATTCTGGAGCTCCATTTGGAATACTATTCTCAGTAATATATTTTGCGTCGCGGTCGGTCTACTGGACCATGAATTCAATTCGATTATAATCCGTAGGTCTCAATTGCAGTGCACGCAATATTGAAGATTATTTTGAACGTTCTGAGATCTGGTGGTTGACTCGTTCAAAGCACGATGAGGAAAAGAAATCCGCTTTCTCTTTGAATGCTGCCGGTAAAAATGCATACACACCAATCAAAACCTTGGCTTACCCTTCCCCACCTGTTTCTGTACCGTATGTGTATTTAAAATCCCTTATTCCATCGCATGTGATGCCAACAAACTTTGAAGCCACAAAGAGAGCAAAATTTCATTCACTGTTACATGATCCGAATCAGGGCATCCGTGAATTCATCCTGGACTTGCTCACTCAAACTGCAAATGTGAATTTGGAGACTTATTGGACATGAAGTTGAGAGACCGGCTGATCGCTGGCATTAACAATACTTTTTTTGCAAAATGAACTTCTAAAGCTATCCAGTCCACGTTCAAAGATGTTCGGGCTCATTGTGAATAATATCAGGACATTCGAGCTGCTACTTCATCAATACCGTCGAACATCGAATCTACAGCCATGTTCAATTCACTCAAAACTAAATCCACGAAAGTTCATATCATAGCCGGACGTTTCAAACCAGTTACACAATCTAGCTCACACAATGTGACGTATTCAGATAAATCCTATGGCAATTCTGCATCCTGTGTCAAACGTTATTCCAGATTCACCTGGTGATTTCGTTACGCTTCATGTCACAAGTGTGGCAAAACTGGTCATATTCAGTCTGTGTATTGCAGTTCCAAAACTTTTCGTTTGATTCAGTCCAATGACACAGAAGTGTGACATAGACAAACATTTTTCTTCTTTATCTTTGGCAATTACCTCTCATTCCGGTTACAGTCGTAAGCAACTATTCATTTCTACTGGTAACTTACTTCGTTTCTTTTTGGACACTTGTAGTGTGGAATCTCTAATTTCTGTTCATGATTTCAAATGGTTTGCTCCAGATACTAACCTCCAGCTGTCCACTACCACCATAAATGGCATCAGTGGATACTCATTTATTGTTGTTGGTTCTTGTGAGATTTCAATCCGTGATGAACATTCTAAAAGTGCCATCTGTACATTCATTGTAATCAAGTCTGTCCCCTTCATACTGGGCTTCAAAACCACGCGAGCATTAAATGTCAATCTTTCCTTGTTAACTTCTATCAATGCTCAAAATCAAGTGAAAGATTTGATTAATAAATGCTCAAAAGCCAATGGTGGCATGAAAATTCGCCAGTGAAACTACCAGTTAATGGCGATCCAGTTTTTCTCAAATGCCCTATGATCTCCGTGAGCCTGTTATGAATGCATTGAACAACTTGTGTTCCAAAGGTGTTATAGAGAAGGTGGCATCTTCAGCATAGGGTACACCAATCGTCACACCACTCAAGTCGGATGGCAAGACCCCCAGAATAGATGGCTAGTGTCGAATCACCTTAAATCCAAGATTGTTGATGTAGGCATGTATAACAGTTGAACCAGAGGACATTCTGAGTAAGTTAAATGGTTCTAAGGTGTTTTCCAAGATTGACTTGAAAGATGCTTATTTATAAATTCCGTTAGACGAAACCTCCTACACATTGACAACTATTAATACCCCCTTTTGGTTTATACAGATACAAGTTTTGCCGTTTGTTTTATCCATTTCTCCTGTCATATTCCAACAATTTATGAATGACATTACTAGTGGTATGTCTGGTGTTGAAGTATATAAAGATGACATTATTATTCATGCTCCTGATAAGTCCACTCATGACGCACGATTGCCTGAACTCTTTCGTAGGTTTCCTGATAAGAATGTTGCTGTTAATCCTAAGAAGCATTTATTTCCTGTCTCTTATTTTGAATGTCTTGGATACTTAATTGACCTTAAAGGTTACAAACCTGGCCCGAACAGTTCATTTGCTCTAACATAAACCAAATCACCGTCGAACATACACGAACTTAGATCATTGATTGGAGCCCTACAGTATTACTCTAGATTTATCCCTAATTTCAGTCCGGAAGCTTCACTCCTATTTCTCCTCTCTTTCTCTGAAAAATTTGTTTCCACTGATATTCATGAACAATGCTTACGTGCATTGCTAACTGTTCTGCAGACTGATGGTGTACTTCACCCATTCAATGGCAAAATTCATTCCACTGTTATTACTGATTGAATTGGTGCCATTCTTGAACAGAATGGGCATCCAATTATTTGTGTGTCTCGCCGGTTAACAGCAGCTGAATGAGGCTATGCTGAAACTCATCGCGAAGCCTTAGCTGTGTGTTGGGCAGTCAAGCGCCTCCACTAGTCCATTTTCGATCATTATTTCACCATCGTTTCCGATCATGAAACCTTGAAATTCATTTTCAATCCTGGAAACTCCCTTTCCAGCAACTGTGAAGCTATGGTTTAGCGTTGGAGTATCTCACTCAGTGTATATGATTACACAATTGAACATCGCAGTGCCAAATACATCCGACACATGGATTACATTTCGCATCAATCGCTACCCGCTTCGGACCCAGAGGACATTTCTGATTCACTATTAGTACAGCCTCTCCCTGTGAGCTGCCAAGAACTTATTCGTGACACACGTTGTTATTTCTCTGCTGTGATGACTGCTTTGCGGAAGGATTGGAAAGCACAGACCCGGACGCGATTTCCATATCACTATGCTAGGCGTGATGAACTTTCATTTACGCCTGATGGATTAATGAGCTTGAATGACAGAGTTGTTATTCCACCGACATTGTGTAAAGCTGTACTTGACGACCTGTATCCCGGCCACCTTGGGACAGAAAAGATGAATTCATTGGCTTGATTAACTTGTTGGTGGCCGAACATGGATGCCGACGTATGTTCCAAAGCAAAGAGCTGCCCCAACTGCTACCAAAAAGCTCGACAGTTGTCATCCAAGTGGGTTCTGTGGCCTGTTTCAACTGTAGCTTGGCAACGTGTTCGTGCTGATTATTGTGGTCCATTTCTCAATGGAATGTATGCTCTCGTTGTCACTGACTCCTTCTCCAAGTGGCCAGAGGTAGTTTTCACTAGGTCGCCCTCATCAGATTTTACTATTCATGCTTTGCGTAAAGTTTTCAGTCGGAATGGTATCCCTGCTGTGCTTGTTACTGATAATGACAGTCACTTTTCTGCAAAGTGTTTCAGAATGGCTGCACAGCATTGGCTGCAAACATAGTTTTACTGCGCCTAGACATCCCTGCTCCAATGGACAAGCAGAGAAGTTTGTTAGAACACTTGAAAGTGCTACTACTGCTTTGAATCCATCCACATTTCCTGAACTTGAAAGAAGTTTTGATCTGCTCCTTTTACACTGTCGCAATTCTGTTCATTCCTCTACTAAAGAAACACCTGATAACCTTTAAAAAGTTCAAAATCTGAGATTCAATTTATTGTGTATTAATTCTTTGGAAGTTGTATTTTTTCCATGGTACTTGTCCTAAAGTCTTTAGGTCGAAGAATGCTTCAACTACTTGACAAGGATGATTTGTCTATACACAGAAGACATGTGGACCAAATTCGCTTTGATAATCCAAGTCACTCAGTTCCATTTCATGATGAAAATTCCGAGTCTAATAATGTTTCTTTAAATACTGAGCAACTCGATACTACCGAGGAACAGAATGCTGAACAAAAAGCTGCTACGGAACAATTACCTGTGAATGAACGAGTACTACGAAGGTCTGAACGACTGAGTGCGTAGCCTCGACTGGATTACAGAAATCCTGTGGTCAATTCAAGGTTCGGCGAGTATAATGTGTGACACTAACCTCGAAAAACTTCCTTGTACACTTCAAATGCATTGAATATGCATAGTATACTTTCCGAATAAAATACGTGTGTTATTCGATTTGAATTTGTTCTATTTCGGGGATTGGTATTGCGCGAATTCTGGAGCCTCATTTCGAATACTGTTCCTAATACTACAGAAATGGTCTGCATTTATAAAAGAAAACGCATTACAAATAAAATACATTTTTTTTAACAATCAATTTACCCATTGATCTTGGACAACATTTTCTGTGTTCCTGAAGACTTACTTCGCCAAAAACAGGACACTTAACCTTTGCACCCGTAGTTGCGATAAAATGTTCAGCGAGATATGGATACCACTTGAAGAAGAATGAAATTACATGTCTTTGTAGGATTACTGAAATAATTATCAGAAAAATTTGATAATTGAACCAAAAGCAATAACAATGAAATAAATGTATCACAAAATTTACCTACTATACGATAGACGTTAAAAAATAAGAACTTATGCACAGCAGCAGCTAAAGACAACCCAGCACAAGATGACAGTTACTCCAACTGTCATTTCCGCCGTAAATTAAAACAAAAATCAGAAAAGTGTGACTCCAAAAATACGATCACTCTGATTGAATGAAAATGAGTCTTCAAATCAAAAAAATATTATGAATACTGCTTGAATTTATTTCATTGTTTATTAACAAATTTAGCTGATGTAGCTCATAAGTAGCTCTGTGTAGACGATCGATGTGCTACGTTGTGCTACCTGGGTGGTGACTTCTGGATATGTAGTCAAAACAGGTTTAATTGACCATTATACTAGACTGGATCTCCAAACTAGTTGAACTTCAGGCTGTTCCCAATAGAAAATAACGTAGGTATATCACATCTCTCGCCTTGGAGGTAAGATGAGGTATCTTTTCCTTTCCTTCGCCTATTCAGCCAGGAAGTTACGGCCTACTTTTTGCAGTGATAGGTGCCATACTTGACTGAATACCACCGAAGAAATTATGGACGCTAGAGGAGCCGTGGCTATTTTCTGTCCAGTGCAAAATGAACTGGACTGAACTGGACATACAGCTAAGTTGAAATATAATGTAAACGATTAACTCACCAGCACAGTGGAACCATTTTGAGTCCTCGAAAGCACCCTTTGGGGACCTTATGTCCACAATGATTCTAGTATTTATTTTTTGCATGGAAGCAATGTGACAAAAGTGAAATTGTTGATTATTTTATCAGTTGCATCACAACTGTAATCTTCTGATTTCCCCCAGTCACGCATACCATTTATCTCTCAGGCAGCGCAACGTAGCCGACTAATGGGCTACAAATGCGCAAAGATATTGGTGTCGTAGCTCATTTGTAGCTCAAATATGGTTGGCTGTTAGTGTGTAATGTCTTACTTTTCTATCTACTTTTATATGACATGATTGTACAGCTTGTTTTATTATACACAACAAGTAACAACACAATACAAATTCTGTTCGTAACTGCGCATATGTTGTGTAGTAACATTACTTTCACATCACTTTCACATTACCCTCTGGCGCCCGTACTCGACTTTATTTTCAATCTACTCCCTGCTTGAAAAACCTCTAGATAATCCCGCTTGGTTGATTCGCTGAACGCGTCCCTGCTCAGCCCGTTTTAGGTGCTAACGTTTTCCCAGTGTTGCTGAAGCTTTACGCGTACATTATCAATTATCGTCCAGCGGTCGGTTACCTGTCGCAGCCATCCATTTCAGCAATACTGCATTGTGGTTATTGCTCATGAACTATGAATTCTTTTGTTTTATTGAACACGATATCCTTGCATATTCCTAATTTCCGCCTATTACAATTCCATTCCGCCTCTGAGTTGAATTCTGATTTCGTTTCGAGTCCTAGTTCTGGGTCGGACTATTAGTGCGCGGAATCCGATACGTATACGAAATACGAGTCCGAGTACGAACCACAATAACTGGCGTCGCAGTCATTTTGAACCAATGGCGTCCTGTAATCTGGAGAACTTGAATATGCATGCCAGTGCACGCGAAGTCGAAGACTATCTTGAACGGTTCGAGATTTGGTGTATTACGTGGAAAGGACTCGATGGAGAACGCAAAACGGCTTATTTCCTAACGGTCATCGGAAAGGATGCATACTCATTGTTGAAGAATTTGGCACTTCCTGACTCCCTTATATCGTTGTCGTATGAATCCCTGAAAACCTTGCTGCTGAAGCATTTACAGCCGGCTAATTTCGAAGCTGCTGAACGAGCCAAATTTCATTGACTCACACGTGGTGGAAGCCAACCTGTACGTGACTTTATTCTTCAACTTCAGACTCAAGCATCTCGTTGCAACTTCGGAGATCAATTGCAAACCCAGTTACGTGATCGATTAATTGCCGGTAATAATTGCCCGGAATTACAGCAAAAGCTCCTGCTCATGCACGGTTGCACATTTCAGTTGGCTACGGCAGTCTGTAAACAGTACCAAGACGTCCGTGCCATTATTTGTGATGAATCCAACTTGTTGTTCAATGCCAGCAATTCCAAACAGTCACCATCCCGATGAAGGCGGTTTTTCGAAAAGGGCTCGAAAACACCAAACAACATCAGTTCTCCGGCCCGCAATGACCAATGGATTCAAAGATGGAACAAGTGCAATTCCTGTGGTCAAAGACATTCGCGGCTATCCTGTAGATTTAGAAATGCCATGTGTCACAATTGCGGTAAGCTTGGCTACATCCGATCTGTCTGTAAAAGTGCGAAGTCGTGTCTTACCAAACGTACGACTGTCCATTCCTCCAAAGATTTGTTGTGTGATTTGCAGTCCTTAACTCTAGCCAGTACCAGTTCACGTCCCTCTCGCCATATTACTCGCGACTTCATCATTAATGACTCTATTCACCATACATTCATTATAGACACCGGCAGTGTTGATTCTTTCATTTTCAACAAGGTATTTCATCAGTTAAATCCCCCAGGTGCACTTTCCCCATCAGACATTATAGTTAAGGGAATTACCGGTTATTTTTTGCCCGTCTTAGAATAATGCGAACTGCTTCTTAAAGACGATAAATCACAAACCTTTCACTGCCCCTTTTTGGTTTTTGATTCCGACATTTCGATAATTGGTTTCAATTGTATGAATCGTATGCATCTGTCATTTTCATTCATGTCTGACTCCTATCAATCACGTCTTCGTCACTTAATACTTGAGTGTTCCAAGGTAAAGGGTGGTATCAAAATGACTCCTGTGAGTCTTGAAGTGACCGGTTCTCTGGTGTTTATCAAACGTCGGATTATCCCACTTGGACTTCGTGAGCCTGTAAAAAAGGCGTTAGATGAAATGGTAAGCAAGGGAGTTCTGACACCCGTAAATTTTTCGGCTTGGGCCATGCCAATTGTTACTCCACTAAAGCGTGACGGGAAGACTCCTAGGATATGGGAGGATTATCGAGTCACTGTAGACAAACACCTGAAACAGTCTAGTTGTGCCACCGTCTAACCAGAAGACATTCTGCACCAACTTCATGAATCCAAATTTTTCTCTAGTCTAGACTTGAAAGATGCATTTCTTCAAATTCCTCTTGATGAAAAGTCCCGTGAACTCACGACTATTAACACACCTTTTCATTTATTCCGCTACCACTGTCTACCGTTTGGACTCAGTGTTTCCCCTGCTGTTTTTCAAACTACCCTTAATTCCATCATTTCTGGCTTACAAGGTGTATGTGCCTATCAGGACGATATTATTGTTCATGCGCCTGGCAGACACTTACATGACGAACGTTTGAGTGCTTTGCTTGAGAGATTCCGTTCTCATAATGTTTCTATTAACCCTGATAAATGTACCTTTGCTACAACTAAACTTTCTTGTTTAGGTTGTTTGGTTGATGATTCCGGATTTCGTCCTGACCCTAATCGATTTTCTTCGTTGACTAATGCTCCATCTTCCAAGTCATTCCATGAACTTCGTTCTTTAATTGGTTCTTTACAATAATATTCCAAGTATATCCCTAACTTTTCAACCCAAACTACTCCATTGTTCGATTTACAGTCACAGCAAACATTTCGGTGGACTTCGGTCCATGAACGTGCCTTGAGGAATTTACTTTCCTTTTTATCTACCAGTGCTGTTTTTCGTCCTTTCTCCCCACGATTACATTCTACCGTCATCACGGACGCATCGCCTGTTGGAATGGAAGCTGTGTTGGAGCAGAATGGTCATCCGGTGCTGTGCATCTCACGCAGACTCACGGCTGCTGCACCTGATACCCGAAAGCAGGGTACGTGGCAGGCCTCAGAGCAAGGCCATACACCCGCGATAGGGAAGAGCAAGGCAACCGGAAAGGCCATCCTTAAGGTAACCGCCGTAAAGACCTCTACGGAACCGTGTCTTCCTAAGAAACCGGAATACCAATGCAAGCCGAGCTACGCAGCGATGGTTTCCTCGACTCCTTTGAGGTCTAAACTGTTGGTACCGGTAGGACCAAAACCGGTAAAGAAGCTCGAAACCAAGGGGGGATCCCACAAACACCCAGGGGCTGGGGCGCAACCAATGGGGCAGAGGGCAAAGCCCCCACAGTTAGGTTCAATAGGAACCAAACTTCACTTCCGATTGTGCCAGGTTGCACAGGACGGAAAAGGCTTTCGCCAACCAAGTTTCCAGATTCTTGCTGTGGTAGGAAGGTTTCTTCTTCCAAAGCTTCAAACTCGTTTCAGTCGCTGTCTTGCAACTGTTTTCTGGCACGAAACTGTTTACAGTACAATATTTGTGAGAGATTAGTTGGGAAACAAGTAGCATGTCAACCCTAAATAATCTCAGACCCCGCTGTTATATTAGTTCTGGGTACAGTTGGGTCCAAACCCCGTCCAACTGCCTCTTGAAATTGATTGTACTCCCACTGCTAGGATGTTAGGGGTAACCAAGACCAGCTGTGTTTCCCACTGGCTGAGCGATGACTTTACTAATATTAGCACACTACTGTCATGTCTGCCGTCTACTCTATCCTGCCGGTAACTAGTATAGCCCCCTAGGCAGGCTATAACTTGCATTTCCTGCAACCAAGATTCCGTATTACCGACGATTTCGGATCCCTGGGAGTGTGCTGCAAAATTGCCCCATTTTCCTCGGACGCTACAAGCGTTAGTACACCAGACTGCAATACTTTATGCTTGTAACTGTTCTGACTGAAGTCCTTTTATACTCTTGGAGTCCTCAGGCGCAATACCCGAGGGATAATCCCGTTTTTCTTTTGTGTCACAGCTGTGGGCAGTCTCCGCTATCAAAGTGATGCCGCCTTTAGATCTACCCAGTCTGTTGACTTGGATGCCTGCGGCGTGACGTTTTTTGAGGAACTCTAGGTCCTCGCGTCCGAGACTGGTAATTGTGCCCAATCCTGGCCGGCGTTTTAGTGTATTCGCTACTGTTGTGGTTCTCCAACCGACAGTTTCGCAGCGGCAGTTTTCTCTTCTTACCTCTTGTTTTTCTCTAAGTTTCTTGATAGATCCATTCAAGCTGGACGTGATCATCAAATCACGTACCAGAAGTACTTTCACCCTACGCTGGTGACTAACAGCAGGATACGTTCAGTTTCTAACCAGTCCTGTATAATTGAGGACTATCAAGGCATGGTACGTAACCATGGAATACCTATCAGAACAATTAAGGTTCAGAAATCAAGTAGCGACTTAGCTTATCGATCAGGTAGCTAAACTACCGTCAGGTTTTTTCCTTCTTCCTTCCTTATCCACCGGACACAATCAAGTGTACCGTCGAGATTTAGCATTCATCGCCATTAGTTGGTGATAGCTATCCTCTGAGGAAAGTTTCTCCATTGGATAAAGCAACTTGGACATTTCCAGAATTAAGTTTTACTTTAACTATTAGCGTTCTTTCAATGAACTCGAAAAGCGTGCACCGACACAATTCCCCACGGTGAGCTCTGTATCGCACGCTTTCGTTGCACTGATCAGATCTACTTTCAGGTTCCCGCTGCCGTTGCTTAAATATCAGCCTAGGCCTAGCTTAATCTACTTCCAACCATTCTGAAGATCTCAGAATATATCGTTTTCAATAAACGCAATCTCTGGTTCTGTTTCCATTTGGGACGAATATTCAAAACGGACGTGAGTAAACA